>CAUYRT010068912.1:0-12453 GCA_963574885.1 Lepilemur ruficaudatus | reverse complement strand
ATCTGATTATAAATGCCCTCTGAGGCTGATCTTCCCGGGACTGCCCACATCCACCTCAAAATCCTTCGGCAGGGGACATGGAAAGGGAGTCAGGGGCATCTGCAGAGTGTTTTCCACACTTGGAGACCCCCCTTGCCTCCCTAGGCCAAGTGGAGCAATATTCTTGGTTTGCAGAACAGAACAGAACCTCACCACCACCCTTTTAGATCCTCTCAGGTGGTTACCAGGGGCTGCCTAGTGGGTGGTTCTGAACCCAAGTCCTAGAGCGTGAGTTCGAATCCCGATTCTGCTATCTACTAGCTGTGTGACCTTGGACAACTTACTTAACTTCTCTGTGCCCAGTTCCTCATCTGTAAAATGAGGATATTTGCAGTGTCTGCCTTCTAGTGTTGCAAAGCAATTCGGAGCAGCCACTGGCTCGTGGTATGTGCTGTGTGCGTGTTTGCCATCATTATTACCCGCATCATGTTCTTCCTCTGAGATGCAAGCCTCAAAGGGTTTGTCTCCTCTCCCAGCAAGGAGTCATCTCCATTTCCTTCTGTGTGTTCTGGGTAGACCCCCTAAATACTCCTGGCCTCCTATGTAAGACAGGGAAGCAAAATCGGGCAGGGAGAATAGCTCCAAGGAAAGCCAAATCAAAGTGACTTTTGTGGTGACAAATGCTTAATAATAACTTTACAAATCCAGTTGAATTACTATGAATAACAACCCTCTTTTTTTTTTTTTGTATGGATACCGCTCCCATCTCCAAGAGAGCATGCAGCTACAACCCAGAAATCCACCCAAAAGAATCATTACTGGGAAAACAGACTAAAAATAACCCCAAAGGAAACAGTGCCAGCTCAGAAATGGTTCTTTGGAGGTGGGGGCGTTCAAGGAACCTCTTCTGTTGCTTCTGGGATGATAATTTCTAATTTTTCAACCTGGAGTTGCTTTGGGGATGAGTCCTGCTGCCTGTACCCACAATCTAGGTCCCCAGGTCATCCGCAGTGCGCTTCCTGGGCACCTGACCCCCGTGTCATCATCTGGTGACCCAAGAAGGGGTGTGGCAAGTTGGGGCTCCACTCCTGGTCCCTGATGCTGACTTGGTCACTACTCTGAGGGACGTGGGCTGCTTCCTTTCCATGTCCTGTGAGTTAGACTCCCCCAGAGTCCGCCGCCCCCCGCGGAGGGTCTCCGTGTGCTAGACACTCTCAGTGCTCCACGTAAGTGTCCTCACTTCCTCCTCAAGTCTGGTCCTGTTTACCAGGTAAAGAAAGGAGGCTCAGAGAGGCTGAGTCACTAGTTCAAGGACACACAGGAAGGAATGCATGATGTTGGAATTGGAACTCAGGTCAGGTCTGCTTGACGCCAAAGATCACAAACGTTCCTCTAGGAAGCCCCGTATTGAGGGGCTCAGCTTCCCCGGCCTCCATGGCGGGGGCATGGGGGGATGTCATGATGCCACCCCTTCGGATGGAGCATCCCAAGGCAGGTGCTATGTCTCTGCGGTCAGGGAGGGGCTGTGTCTTCCACTGTGTCTCTCAGGCTTGGCTTTCTACAAGGCAGGGCTGTGTCTCCCCATCAGAAAGGGTGGTCCCAAGGGCAGGACTCCTGTTCAGACTGGGACTTCCCCCAAACGAGGCTGTCTCCCATCAGTCTGGAAGAAGATACAAGGCAGGTGCACTCTCTCCCTGCTCAGAGTGGGGGTAGCCTCAGGAAGGGCTGGGTGTTCCCCATCAGGCATGGGCGCTCCTTGCTGGGAGATGTCCCCCACCTCTAACCAGGTGCCATCCACTCTGCCCTTGGTCCCTTTTCGAATTCTGGCTGACTGCGGACATCCGACTCATGGGAAGGGCAGCCGGATAAACACCGGGCTCCCCTTGGCGGGGACCAAGGCTGTTTTTCTCCTCCCGCAGAGATGAATGCTTGTCCCTGGGAAGGCTGACGGTTTTCCTTCCTGAGAGTGCCACTGCCGCAGCTCCTCTTGATTGAAATGTGTCCCTGTGGTGATGAGGGCGGCTCTGGGGATGGGTGGCTGCCCGTTCCCCCTGCCTGGCCCATGGGCCTTGTCCGTCCGGGGAAGATAGATGACGTTATTCCAAGCCGAGATGATGCAACCAAGGTCAGAGTGAAGTGTTTAATTGGAATGTCAGGGGCCAGGGCCTGGCTCTGCCGGAGTGATTGATTCCTGAGCGGTGCTTGTCAAAGATGCAGCCACTGCAGGGGGTGGAGGCGCGGGGGAGTCTGTGAGTGACCCTGGGGAGGCCAAGGCCATGGGAAGCTGCCAACCCCTGTCCCTTGTTGCAGCGAGGACACCCGATAGGCTTCTGCATCTGTCAGAGCCTATACATCTTACAAAGGGGAAACTGAGGCGTAATGGATGGGAAACATTACTGGGTTGAGGATAGTGGGGCTCCAAACTCCAGCCTTCAGTTCTGCCTGACAGCTGTTTCCCTCCTGCTCTTAATTTCTTCTGATCACCTGATTGGTCCTGATTCCCTCCCTGTGCTAAGGAGAGGGCTGTGGGGAGAGGGAGTGGTTGCCCCGTGACAGAACACTGCCCCTCCTACACCTTCTTTCCTCTGGCTCCAGCCTGCTGAGGACTGGCTGGGTGCTAGTAGAGCTTAGAAACCACTGACCCCCCCATCTAGGCATGGCAGGAAACTCTTCTAATAGTGTCCAGAGAATAGGTCACTCCCATGTGGGGGAAACTGAGGCTGAGAGCTAGGCTTAGTGCTACCCTGTGAGCAACCCTCTTACATCCCAGAGTGGTCTTGTCGCAGGAGTCGAGGGAGAGCTGTGTGCGGGCAGCAGGCAGGGCTCTGTCCATCCCGCCTCTTGTCTTAGGAAGCTGAGTGCAGGGCACTGGCAGGGAGTAGGAGGCCGAGGCAGAGAGACATGAGGTGTTCCAGGTGTAAATAGCTGTGGCAAGTGTGTGCACTCTCCTTGCCTGGGGGTAGGGCTGAGTGGGGGGAGAGGACAGGCTGGGGATGTGGCCAGGGAGGGGAAACCAGGCTTCAGAGAGAAGGTGACACCCAAGGGCTCAGCATAGAGTGGCACCTGCAGGGAAGGGGCAGGAGGAGATGGGGAGGCTGATGGGTCTGCATCCCGGACCTGAGGTTTGGGTTGACTTGAAGGGGAAGGTGGGACAGGAGGCCTGGGCTGGAAGGGGGTGAGGAGAAGTTCCCGGGTAGGAGGTGGCGGGGGCGTTGCTGCTTCCGAAGCACACTCACTGTTTTACATGTGAGTCACAGAAGGCTGGATCTAGAGCACTGCATTTTGTTATTGTGAACATGATCACCATCAACACTACTGTCACCCACATCTCAACTCTCACCACCACCATCACCATTATCACCAGCATAACCATCATCACCACCATCGTCACCATCATCACCATCATCACCACCATCACCATCATCACCAGCATCACCAGCATCACCAGCATCACCAGCATCACCACCATCACCACCATCATCACTATCACCATCATCACCACCATCACCATCATCACCAGCATCACCAGCATCACCACCATCACCACCATCATCACTATCACCAGCATCACCATCATCACCACCATCCAGCATCACCACCATTGTCACCATCATCACTACCATCACCACCATCACCATCATCATCACTACTATCACCATCATCACCACCATCACCACCATCATCACTACCATCACCACCATCACCATCATCATCACTACTATCACCATCATCACCACCATCACCACCATCATCACTACCATCACCATCATCACCACTATCACCACCATCACCACCATCAACACCATCACCATCATCACCACTATCACCACCATCACCACCGTCCAGCATCACCATCATCACCAGCATCACCAACATCACTACCGTCACCACCATCACCACCATCATCACTACTATCACCATCATCACCACCATCATCATCAACACCATCACCACCTCTATCACCACCATCATCACCGTCACCACTATCATCACTACCATCACCATTGTCATCACCATCATAACCATCACCACCATCTAGCATCACCATCATCACCAGCATCACCACCATCATCACTACCATCACCATCATCACCAGCATCACCAGCATCACCAGGATCACCACCATCACCACCATCATCACTACTATCACCACCATCACCATTAACACCATCACCACCTCTATCACCACCATCATCACCGTCACCACTATCATCACTACCATCACCATCATAACCATCACCACCAACATCATAACCATCACCACCAACATCACCATCATCTCCATCATCACCATGGTCACCATCATCACAACTCTTATCACCACCATCACCATCATTGCCACCATCATCACAGCTCTCATCACTACGCTCATCACTCCTGTCAACATCACCATCATTGTTCTCATCACCATCACCACCACCACTCTCATCACCATCCCCATCACCACTGTCATCACTGTCACTATCATAACCATTGTCACTATTATCACCACCACACGACTATCACCATCACCATCATCACCATAACTGTCATCATTATTGTCACCAGCGTCATTATCATTGTGAGTCATCGGTCATCATCCTTGTCCTGCCCTCCATTCCGGTTGGATGCTTTACAATTTATTCCAAAGCATTTTCACATCCTTCCTCTAATAAGAAATTAATCATAAGCTTGTGAAGCAGGCATGGTTGCTCTAGTTATTTCCATTTCACGGAAGAGGCAACTGAGGCTCAGAGAGAGCAAGTGACATGCCAGAGGTTAAACAGCATGTTCATGAGCAAGCTGTTACTAGAGTTCTCATCTACTGGTCCAAAGCTCTCCCCACTGCACCTAGATGCTGTGGAATCACGTTGCCCTCCTTATCCTGCTCTTCCTTTTCTACTTGACATCAGCACAAACTAGCAAGGAAGACTCTAGCTTTGGTAAAACACGAGAGGCTTTAGCCATGGTAGGACAAGACTAGAGGTATGCTCATGGCAAGTCTCTTCTCCTTGTTGGGCTCCGATTTCCTCATTTCCAGACGTACAGGTTTGGGCCTCCTGATGAAGTCTAAGGGCCTTTTCTCACCTGCTAGTCTGTGATGGTGCCACAGAAAACGAGTCATAGAAACAGAGAAAAAGATATAAAAAGACCGAGAGACAGAGACGTAGACACACGCCGACCAAGGCAGAGGCCCAGAGAGACCTAGGAAGACCTAGACGAAAGACTCATTAAGATCCAGGAAGATTCAGAGAGAAATAGAGACAGAAGCAGCCAAGGGACAGAGGACATATCAGACAGGAGATTTAAGAGGCAAAAAGCCCAGAGAGGAAAAGGAAGCCTCTGAGTAGGATTAAGGGATGACCGATCTGTGTGGTGGTCTCTGCTCAGGACCCCCAGCTGGAGTTCTAGAGGAAGGACTGGCTAAAACATGGACAGCCAGTGCAGCCTCGAGTGTTTCTGAAGGGCTTTGGCTGAATCGGCAGCTTGTGTGTGTGTGTGTGTGTGTGTGTGTGTGTATGCACATCTGTGTGTTTGAATTGTGGGCTGCAGAACGTTTATGCTCAGACACTAGGAAGGATGTCAGGGACTCCTCCCTGTGCCTGGTCCTCACAGTGGCAGGGATGCCGACCTGGCTGCTCTGGCTTTGACATAGAAAACCCAGAGAAACGGGATGGGGAGGAAGTGGGGTTACGGGTTTAGGCTGCATTCCTAAGGAGGCTGTGGAGGGGGCCCCCACTCCTTGCAGAGAGTTGGAAATAACTTCTTCCCTCCTGCAAGGGTCCCTTATCAGCTCTCAGCCACAGAGGCTCTGCGACACTGGACTGGAGATTGGGCTCCAGCTGAGCTCAGGCACTCACACAATGACCTTGAGCAAGACTCCTGATCCTTATCTACATGAAGAGGTGGGAATGGGTGAGCTCTGCCTCCTGCGAGTCTGGGAAATGACTTTCTTTAGTGACTGGCCCTCATTAGTGCACTCTGTACCCCAGGGCCTCCGGTTTATGGGCAGAAGGGCCAGGGCTGCCTCCCCCTTGAACGTTCTGGCCCACGCTGCCGAGCACTTGGCGCATCTTCCCATCATCTGTTCAATTCACAAATCTAGCTTTATCACTTCCTTCTTTAGAACCCAGCTATGGCTTCCCATTGCCCCCAGAATAAAGGCCCCATGGACCTTCCCCAGCACTAGACCTGGAGGTAGCTAGGCCACTCGCCACCCCCATCAATCTCATCTGTGCAAACCCCCCACTGCAGGGGCAGCCACAGGTCTGCCTGGGGTTTCAACTGGCTGGACCTGGGGTGGACTCAACTCAAGGGCAGGTGACCCAGGGCTCCAGAAGGAATAGAGTTCATGGAAGAGTTCAGGAAAATGAGAAAGTCAGGGACTTAAGGGGTCATGGCCAGCACCAGTTTAGACGAGGCATAATCTATAAGGTAAAAGAAACAGCCTCCCACTTCTGGGAGGTTTTGTTGAACCTGAACTCTGCTGGGGGATTCCCCAGAGGTCCCGCACTGCCTGGTGAGAAAGCCTGGCTCATGACTTCCTGCCAACACACCCCATGAGTAGAGGGAGTCTGTTCTTAGGACCAAGCAAAGTGACAATCACTGTCGCCTGCTTACTTTTGCACCTGGTTTCTCCCACTCACTCCTTCCCTCTGGTTTTGCCCGGATGCTCTAGCCACGGAGGACTGTGCTCTCCGAATGCTCTGTGCTGTTGAACTTGAACTGCTCTGCACTTGCTGTTCCCTTTGCCAGGGTTGCTGCCTCCCACCTCTTCCCAGGACATGCATCCTTTAGGTTGCCTCCTCTGGGAAGTTTTCCTGACTAGCCTCTGCCTCACCTGCAGAGTAGATCACTCCCTCTTCTTCCCCAAATGCCCCTGCAATTAACTCACTTGGTTCTCGTCTGTCTTTTCTTATAGACTGAGACCTTGCCAAGGGCTCTCAGACCATTTCTTTCATCTCAGTATCGCCAGCTCCTGGCCGTGGAGTGGGCATTACAGTTGTGTTGAACAAATGAGAGTCTTCAAACATTTGTGCATTGACATAGGGAATGTGGAAGGAAGAGCAAGTTGGGGTGGGCTGGGAGAGAAGGTGAGTTAGGTTCAGACAGGCTGAACTTGAGGTGTCTGTAGACTTGGACATGGAGGTGCCCAGGGGACAAGGGGCATGTGAACCTGGAGTTTGGGAGAGAGGTTTGGGTCAGAGAGAGATTTGGGAGCTGCCCACTTAAGGGTGGTAGTTGGAGCTATGGGGGTGTAGACATATGCTTGGGAGAAAGAAAAGAGAGAGAAGATGAGGGGGCTGAGGAAGGATGGGCTTGGGGAGGACAGGCTTTCCACCTCCTGCTTTTTCTCCACCCACCTGAGCTGGGGGCTGCCCACCAGTCATTCTGGGGCCAGAGGCAGCCATAGGTTGGGCGGAGGCAGGTGCTCAGGATGAGTGTATCTGTGCTACTTAGATGATCTCTTTCTTGCCCTCTAGTCCCTAGGTCCTGTGGGTGACTGTTTTCCTCATAATGAGCATGCTGACAAAGCATTGAGGTTTTCTTTGGATCATACAACTGCCAGGTAGCCAGCATCCCCCTCTCTCCTTCTATGTGGGTGGGAGCCCCAGCAAGGGATGAGCCAGCCAAACTACAAGGCATGACAGGATTGCAGAAACCCGATGACAGCAGGGGCAGATCAGGGTGGGAAAGATAGAGGCTGGGTTCAGGTAGAGAGGGTGGGTCTCTTCAGTGCCTGGGCCCTTGGAGAATAATGGCCACCATTTATGGGGTAGCCTCTATGTGCCAGGCGTGGTGGCAGTCATGATATAGATGCTATTTCCCCAACATTCGTTTTGGTAGGGAGTTTACCCTGTTTTACAGATGAGGAAACTGAGGCTCAGAGAGGATATAACAGTCCCACAGTAACATAGCATTGTTGCAAAGCGAGCTTCCGCATCCAGACTTCTGGGACTCCATAGTCCATGCACTCCCCAAAATGTTGCCTTGGGAGAGAATGTTGCACAGGACTGGGCACACTTGATCCACCCCAGCACTTCTAGCTGCAGGGAACTGTGTTTGCCTGGTGCTGGGTCATGGCTGCTGTCTCTTTCCTTCTTGTGGTCATCATTAGTGCTGCTATCTAATTATTTCCAGCTGTCCCCACATGGTAGGATTGCTCTACCTGGTCACCGTGAGTGGGATTTTGTGTTAGTTTTGACTCATCGCTTTGTGAGCAGAATTTGCATGTGTCACTTCCAGGCTAAGCACTTCATTGTCAAAATGAGACCCTCTGGAGTGACTGGCAACATGCATGGTGTTGGCTGCTCCATCAGTCTGGGGTCCAGTGATGACCTTGAACAGAGCCCCCTGCTGACTGGTGATGGAATTTAATGTGAGCGAGAATTGATGTGGTTTTCAGCCCCTGGGGTTTGGGGGATTATTTGTTCCTGCAGTGTAACAGAGCCCATCCTGAGATGTAACTTTTCCTCATTGCTAGAAAAAGTCATGTAGGCTATTTTGCTTTTAAGGCTCTGCCCCTGCTGGCCCCGGGACCATCCCTCCCTGAGCATTTTCTTCAGAAGGACCCCAGGTTTTGTGGAATAATTTCCAACAAAGCCAAACAGAGATCCAGGTGCTGCTCTGAGCATAGAAACTGAGAGCCAAGGTTTCTGTGAACTTCCCAGCTCCCTGACGCTGCTGTCAATATCTGTAGATAGTTTACCGGTTTACAAAGGCCATTCATGCTCATGAAGATGCCCAGTCTTAGAAACAATTCCTTTGAGGAAGACACAGTCATTCCAATTTCACAGTTGGGCAGAGTGGAAGCCAGAGAAGTTAAGGGGCTTGGCCAGGGCCATCTGGTTCTTTGACTCACAGGGCTGCGAATGGAATCCAGGGTTCTTGGTTCTATTTCTTTTGAGTTTCCCATACCTTGAACTAAAGGTAAGGCCTGGATTCCTAGAAAAGAATGCAAACCAGAGACGAGGGCTTGACAGAGTCAGTGAGAAATGCTCCTGCACACAGGTAGAGTAAGAGTCACAGGGAGAAACCCCAATATCACTCAAGGGTCCTGGAGTTCATGTGTGGGTGGGTGGAGAAAAGGGGGAGCAAGGTGGCAGGGCAGTGCCCATGCAACCTGCAATGACACTGGAGGCCGACCGTCTTCTTCACCCTCACCCACTATGCAACTTGGGACAAACGACTTAACATTTACATGCCTCGGTTTCCTTAACTGTAAAGTGGAGATAATCATGGTGTCTATCTCATATGGTTGTTACGGGGATTAAATGAGATAATATGTATGAAACCACTTAGAACAATGCTAGGCTCTTCTAAGTGCTAAATAAGTATCCGCTGTTATATATCATTACCATCACCATCATGACCATCATAATGATCGTCTTCCTCATCATCATCACCATCATCATCATCACCACCATCATGGCCATCATCACCATCATGATCATCATGACCATCATCATCATCATCATCATCACCATCATCACCACCATCATGATCATCATCACCATCATAACCATCATCATCATTATTTCTACCACCACCATCTTTATCATCATTCTTATTACTCTGGATAAGTCACTTTCACTCTCTGGGCCTCAATTTCCTTGCCTGTGAAATGGGAACAGTAAACATTTGAAACTGTGTGACAATTATAGACAGAGTTTGTTGAGTGCCTACCATGTGCTTGGTACCATTCTAAGTTCATTATAATTCTTATGAGCCCCTTCAAGATCAGCTGATAAACAGCAGAACTGGGCCAGCTGGCTTCGGAGTGAGTCTCTTAACCACTGCCCTATACATTTTATAGGCAGTCCGAAGCCTCCCGGGTGGTGGTGAGTTGCGTGTGCCAGGTAGCGTGCAATGCTGCCAGATGCATTGGAGGCCTTTGATGAATAATTTGTGTTTGTGATGACGTGTGAGCTATGTGGGTCCATAGGGGTTAAAGGTCTGTGTGCACCTGTATGTATGTGTGTGAGTGACATGCTATTTAAAGACTATGCAGTCATGGGCTGCTTCATGAATGAGGGGGTCTGTTCTGAGAAATGCATCGTTAGGCGATTTCATTGTTGTGCACGCTATGGAGTATCCTTACACAAACCTAGACGGTATAGCCTACTATACACCTAGGCCGTATGGAATAGCCTCTTGCCCCTAAGCTACAAACTTGTGCAGCATGAGAGTACTGTGGGCAACTGGAACACAATGGTAAGTATTTGTGTATCTAAACATAGAAAAGGCACAATAAAAATATGATGTAAAGGATAAAAAGTAGTACACTTGTACAGGGCACTTGCCATGATGGAACTTGCAGGACTGGAAGTTGCTCTGGTGAGTCAGTGAGTGAATGTGAAGGCCTAGACATTACCGTACACCACTGTAGACTTCATAGACATTCTACATTTAGGCTACACCAAATTTATAAAAAAAAAATTTTCTTTCTTCAATAATAAATTAGGTTTAGTTCACTGTGACTTTTTTTATCTTACAAACTTTTTAAACTTTTGGACTCTTTTGTAGTAACACAGTTTAAAATGCAAACATAATGTTCAGCTGTACAAAAATATTTTCTTTCTTTATATCCTTATTGTATAAGTGTTCTTCAATTTTTAAAATTTTCATTTCTTTTTTTGTTGGAAACAAAGACACCAACACACAGATTAGCATAGGCCTACACAGGTTCAGGACTGTCAATATCTCTGTCTTCCACCTCCACATCTTGTCCTGCTGGAAGGTCTACGTGGGTAATAACACGTATGGAGCTGTCATCTCCTGTGATAACGGTGCCTTCTTCTGGATACCTTCTGAAGGACTTCCTTGAGGCTGTTCTTGAGGAGATCTTACTCTTTCCAGAAATATGACCATGATTGCTTGGTTTGTTTCTGCTTTTCATCGTAGATTTGCTTGTAAGCAGGTAATGCACCATGAGCATTTCTGTTAATTAAAACCCTTTGGTGTTGAGGTCCATGCTTTAACACTTCTCAAGGAGCTGGTTGAGGTCTGCAAAAACTTCTGCTAAATGCTTCACTGTGGATTTCCTTGGGTTTTTTTCTCCTGCAGTTTCCCTTTCTCTTGCCTCTTCTTCAGCTGTGTGTTCTTGTTTCAGTTCCGACGACTCCTCATTAGTCAGTTCCTAATGAGACATCACCTCTAGGAGCTCCTCAGTGTCATCCTCATCCACACCCAGGTTAAAGTCATTTGCCATCTCAACCACAGCCTTGTTGATTTGTGCAATCTCCTTATCCTTGGCAAATCCTTTGAGGTCATGGATGAACCTCTTGAGTGTCTTCTTCCAGGTGCCATTCATACACTCTACACTCCTTGGTGACAACGTCATCCCCAAGCTCATGCAGTGTTCTTGACGTAGTCAACAATGTTGTGATACATCCAGAATTGCGCCCGTGTCTTCTCAGCGTCTTCTTCAGTTGCAGCAATAGCTCGGGCAAACGTCCTCTTCAGACAGTAAGCCTTCAAAGAAGGTATCAACCCTTGACCCACAGGTTAGATCCAAGAGGTGGTGTTTGCAGGAAGAAACACCACTTTGATACTGGGAGGACGATCACCAATAAAAGGCAGATGTGCAGGAGCATTATCGACAATAAGTAGAATCTTGGAAGGTGTGTTATTCTCCACGTGGCACTTCTTCATCTTTGCTGCCATAGCAATTCAAGAGGGCTCCTTGGAAGAGGAGCTGTGTCATGCAGGACTGCGCATTGCTGCTGTAGTCCGCTGGCAGTGTGTGCATATTGGTATGCTGGAAGACCCTGGGCTCTCACTGTGCCAGATCACAAAGGGTTTCAATTTGTAGCCTGCAACGTTGCTCCCAACAAGACTGTCATCCTATCCTTAGAAGCCTTGAAGCCTGGTATTGACTTGGCCTCCTTGTGCATCTGTTTCCAGGAGAGGGAGGTTTCATCCACGTTGAAGATTTACTCTGGCAAGTAATTTCCTTCCACACTCAGATTATCTAGATTTTCCAAAAATTCTTCAGGTGCTTTCACATGAGCACTCCGACTCATGTCTGACTTTCACATTATATGAAAAATAACGACTCTCAAACAGTTTCAACCACCCAGAGCTGGCAGTAAATTCAACATCTTATTTGGGTCCAGCATTTTATTGCAACATTGCAAACAAACTTTTTGGTTTGGCTGTGATCGTCACAGTGCCAAGAGTGCTTTTGTTTCTGGTCTCCGATTCAGGTCATTGGAAGTTTCTCCGTATCTGATATACACCCTTCTCAAATTTTTGTTAGTCTCGTTGCTTTGAGTTAAGCAGATCCTTTAATAGTTTCTATCACTTTGGTTTTGTTCTTCAACTGCGGTCCCCAACCCCCAGGCCGTGGGGGGGTACTGGTCTGTGGCCTGTTAGGAACTGGGATGCACAGCAGGAGGTGAGCAGTGGGCCAGCGAAGCTTCATCTCTATTTACAGCCGCTCGCACCACCATCTGAGCTCCACCTCCTGTCAGATCAGTGGCGGCATTAGAT
>CAUYRT010068911.1:0-72325 GCA_963574885.1 Lepilemur ruficaudatus | reverse complement strand
CAATTAATTTCTTTCTATTTATAGTAGAGACGGGGTCTCGCTCTTGCTCAGGCTGGTCTTGAACTCCTGACCTTGAGCTATCCACCCGCCTCGGCCTCCCAGAGTGCTAGGATTACAGGTGTGAGCCACCGCGCCCGGCCTCTCTCACGATAATTTTTAAGTGCATGATAATATTGGAAAGTTATGATGTTCCTTAGCTAGTTGCAAAAACTAAAGAAAATGTGCTACCCAAGGTAAATGATTTGTAACTTTCAAGTGGAGTCAGAGTGTCTCTCTTGCTCTCACACACACACACTCACACACGCACTTTAGGATCTGCAAAACCACTTCCAGTACATACTAGGATCTCCAGTAAGGAGAGACTTATTTTGGCTGAGTAAAAGGCAAACTTATTTTATGCTTTTTCAAGTGCTTTTCAGAGAACTCTTTGCAGTAACGTTACAAGGCATGTTCTTTTGCAGCCCTGTCTTAACCATGCCACTGTACTTTCAGCTTGTGATTTCGCTGGCAAGGCCACGTGCACCGTCGTGGTAAACATCAGTATTCTAAAAGATCATCTGTCAACGTCAGTTGCATCCTGAGAAGGACATACAAAGGCGTTGATATTACCCAGAAAAATCTCATATTGTCTTTCATATTTCAGATATAAAAAAGGAACAGAAGAAGTAATTGTCCCTGAAAAATATATTTGTACAGATGCTAGAGAAACAAATAAAATATGAAGCTATTTTTCAACTGACCTTTTTTCTAAGTCAATAGAACAGCATTTTCCATTTACTTAACTTGTTTAATTTGATTTTAAAATCATGACCCTTTGAATCTACAGGTATGAATTTCATTCACATTATCCATCATATTTAATGTGGAATACTTACATTCATGATTTTTTAAATCTTGTCTATTTTAAGTAGTTTTCTTTGAAAATTCAATGTTTTCATTTTCTCACGTCTTGTTAATGTTCCTCTAAAAATTCATTTACCAAGTATACGAGTAAGCATCATATTATGTCTAAGTCATAAGTTGAACAGTGTTTCCTGATACACACTGAACAACTGGACAAAATAAAATATAGCTCTATGTCAAATATAAACGATTATTTTACACTATTACTAATTGTAATACCTAAGAAAAACTGTAACAAGACCTTTGATATTGTCATATTTGTAGCAATATAGCTATTTTTGTGTTTATGAATGTCTTAAATATTAATAAGAATTTTAATGTTTTATTTTAGGTAAGGACTATTTTTGTAATTTGCTAACAATAAAATATCTGTTTTGAGATATACTTAATCTAGGTTATTTTGATGTGTTCTTTTGTTTTATCTTAACTAGTATTACTATTAGATTGTATAGCAATATTTATCTTCCATGCCATATAACAGCTTCTGCCATTTCAATCTTCTAAAATGGTATTTTTGGGGCTCAGAACTGATAGCTGAGTACTTTGAGCTAAAGGTGATTGAAGGCCTCAGAAGCAAGGTCTCTCTGACCTTCTCCTGGCCCCTGTCTCTCACCTCTCTTTTTTTGCCGAATCAAGTCACAGAAACCAGAATTCCTCTTCTCCAAGGTGAGCCATAGACACTAGAACCTCCCAAAGCAAACCACAAAACATAGAACGGTCACTCTCTCCCTTCTCACTTGAAGGCTCTGATTCTGGAGGGGTCCTGCCCCATAGCCAGGAGGAAGGAATGCTACACAGAGAGGCCAGGAAGAATCGGAACAGAGAGGCCTTGCTGGGCCCGCCGCCTCAGTTTATTAGATCATACCCTTTGTCCAGTCACATTTCTACCTGGTTGTCCATTTTTCATTTAACTCAAGCATAAAAATAGAGTTTTCTCTGGATCTTTGGATCTTAATTTCTATGGCATCCATGTCATGTAAAACTTTGATTGAATAAATTTGTTATTCTTTTCTCTCGTTAACCTGCCTTTTGTTTAGATTGTGGTCCAAGACCCTCACGATGGGGGAATTCTTCCCTCATAGCATGAAGGTAAAACATCAGGTAACTGACACAGAACAATAACCTAAGGACTCTTCTGTCCTTTAGATAATGCCTTGACTTTATCTCCATCGCGATCCCAATCAGTTGTACACAGAAATTGAATCACATTATTACATATTTTAACATTAATTCATCCTTTAATTTCTAGACTAAAAGCAGTTGATCATGAAGTTGATTATGTTTATCGACTGCTTATATTTTATAAGGATGTGTTGTACAGTTAATTGAGATTGGTCAATAATTTTATTTTTTGTGTTTACTCTTTTAAATAATAATTTAGCTTTAATGTTATATTCATTTCATAGAAAGAATTAGGAAGCTTGCACCCATTTTTTAAAATTCTCTGGGTAGTTTAAAATATACTGGAATTATCTGCTCTTTAAAGGAGTAATACAATCCCCATAGAAACTAGTGACTGCCTGACATTCTGAGGGGCTGACATCTTTCTTTGTTTTTTGTACAGAAGTAAGTAAATTTAGATTTTTCTATTTTTTAAGGGGATTAGTCTTGTTAAATTATACTTTCCTAGAAAAATTATGTATTTTATTAAGGTCATCAAACTAATTTGAATAAACTAAGCTAAGTAGATTCTTGTAATTCCATTAATTTCCTCATTTCTCTAGTTATTTCCTCATTAATTGTTCTTGTTTTAGGTGTGCATTTTCTCCAATTTTTTCTTCTCTAATTTAGCTAGTGGTTTATCATTGTTGAAACATCTCCTTCCGAATGCTTACCATCTGTTCCTTGAGCTCTTTTATTCTGCTTTGTCAACATCCTTCACACGTGATATGGGTTGAATCGTTGTCCCCCCAAAGATATGTTGAAGTCCTAAACTCCAGGACCTGTGAATGCAACGTTATTGAGAAACAGAATTCTAGCAGATGTATTCAAGTTAAGGTGAGGTCAGCAGGGCGGACCCTAACCCAGCGTGACTGGTGTCCTTATAAGAGCAGGAATACGCCATGAGAAGAGAGACAGGAGGAGAGAACATCACCTGGTGACAGAGGCAGACAGTGATGAGCTGCAGCTGCAAGGAAGGGAAGGCAAAGATGGCCGGCAGCCCTCAGGAGCTAGAGGGGCCAGGAGGGCCCCCCGGGGGGTCTCAGAGGGAGCACAGCCCTGCTGGCTCCTTGCGTTAGGACTTGTAGCCCACAGAAGTGAAAGATGGTGAGTTCTGCTGTTTTAAGCCACTCAGCTTGTGGTACTTTGATAGAGCAGCTGTGGGAAAATAATAGGACATGGGCAGACATGTATTAAACTAGGAAAACGTTTATACGTAAACGTTTGGTCAGAAACGACATCCACTCTATGCCCGGAATGTCCTGCCTCTTCATCTCTTACTCTTCCTTCTTTTTTCCTTCAGTGCCTTTGCACTGATGCTGTGCCGCTCCGTTTTATTACTCCTCATGGGAAAAAATTAGATTTTCTGATTTGTCTTTTCACAGGCGGTTCCTTCAGAGTGTATTTTTCCTGGTGCTTTCAGGGCCCTCCTGTCTCTGAGCTTTTTCATTATTTTCTAGTCGCCTTTGTTGTACTTTCCCCCAGCAAAGCTTCTCTGCGATCAAACTCTGCCTTGACTCCCAGACGCCTTCGTGTTTCCTGAAAGTGACGTTGGAATACGGGACTGTGGGAGGACCCTCCACCTATAGGAATTCTGTTTTGGTGATATTCTCTTGGATCTGCTATGCTGGGCTGGTGATCATTCATTTCTTTTTGGGTGGCTTTCTATGCTTACTACTTTGGAAAAATTTATATTTAGTTGTTTTGTTTGAGTGTGCAGATTACACCTGTACTCTGGTTTTCTACCAGTAGAGTTTGTAGCTTCTTTTCCATGCACCGTTTTGCTTTGTGTGGTGTTTAGGAGGGAAGGAAAATTGCTTCCTCACATCCAAACCTGACATCGAACCCTTTAACTCAGTTTAATTGTTTCTATTCTTTTTCTCCTACTTTTTTCACTTTTTGCTTGCTTTTAAATTGATAGATATTATGCCATTTTACCTCCTTAGCTTATGTAAAAGTTACTCCTCTATTTCTGTTTTTACATAGGTTACTCTGCAACAGTAGGAAAACATGCTTAACTCTAAAAAGTAATTGAAACATGTCTTTACTTCCTCTGAGCACTGTAAGAACAGTAGAATGATCACCGCCTGCATTTCCTCGCTGTTTTCTAAAGATGGCTTTCCCCAGTTTTCCTTTCCACACTTTAGGTTCCCCTGATTTATTTGGGGTCTCTGCACAGCTCCCCACCTCATGCACCTTTCATTCCTTTGCTCACCTCGATTAATCAATCCTCAGGGTGCTGGGTTTCCAGCACAGCTATTTTTTTCTCAGGGAAGCCCTAGACTCCTTGTTTTCTGGTTTTAGTTTAATACTCCTAGAGTGAGTAGGTGGATGGAGCTTGCAGTTACTAGGCTGGAAGCTCATCAGAGTCTTCTAAGATTTATTTGTTACAATTTTTCCAGAATCTGAGTACTTTATGTGGCATGAACCACTTCATGCCACATGAAGAATTAGTCTCACGTGTTATAAACATGGTATTCATTTTCTGTTGCTGCGTAACAAATTACCACACGCTCCACTGCTTAAAATAGCACAAATCTAATTATCTCACAGTTTTTGTAGGTCGGTTGTCTGGGCAGAACAATTTAGGTTGTCTCTGATGTAATTTAGGGTTTCTGAATCGTACTCCTGGTGCTCTTCCATCTTCCACCCGTGGCCCAATTCCAAAGCCCCTCCCACTCTCAATGCCAACATCTGCATTAGTTTTCTGTTGCTGCATAACTAATCATCACAAATTTAGCAGCTTCAAACAAAGCCATTTATTAGTTCATAGCTTTGTAGGACAGAGATCTGGTGTGGCACGTTTGGGTTCTCTGCTCAGGATCTTGCAAGGCTGAAACCGAGGTGCTGTGGGACTATGTTCCCATCTGCCTCAGGAGGATCTGCTTCCAGTTCCCTTGTGCAGCTGGGAGGATCTGATTCCTTATGGTTGTAGGACTGAGGCTCCTGTTTGCTTGCTGGCTATCAGCTGAGGTCACCGTCATATCCTACAGCCTACTGTATTCCTTCAAAACAGCAACTGCACATCCAATTCTTGTGTTTTGAATCTCTGACTTCCTTTTCTGGCATCATATAGAGAAAATGAAAATTTTCTGCTTTATAAGGACTCATACAATTAATAGAAACTCTTCCTATGTTAATTAAGATCCATCCAGATAATCTCCCTATTTTAAGGTCAGTTGATTTGGGACCTTAATTACATCTGCAAAAATCTCTCCACAGCAGTATCTACATTAGTGGTCAGTTGAAAAACTGGGAGAAGTTCTCCCATTGGGGTAGGGAGCCTTGGCTATGGGTTGGAGGTGGAATCTTAGAATTTTATCTAACATAAACATGTTGCTTTCTAGAATTTCTCTTGAGTTGATTTAACAATACTATGTTATTTTATTTTGTGGGCCAAAAATATGTAAAGTATTCCAAGTATTAATTTACTCAATGTGTTATGAATTTGGTGTGCCATTAATTGTTCCCCATGGTCTAAAAAGCATAAAGCATAATAATCCCCTTATAATCAATGATTTTGCAATGTCCTAAAGTGGTCTACTAACCTTTGGTTCAATTCATATATGTTTTCAAAAAAAATAATCCCTCAACGTAAAGTCAACATTAGTCTTGATAGTCAAGAGAAGGGGTGTGTTTTTAAAAAAAGAACAGCACGGTGGCTCAGGCCTATAGTCTTAGCACTCTGAGAGATTGAGGTGGGAGGATTGCCTGAGGTCAGGAGTTGGAGAGCAGCCTGAGCAAGAGCAAGACCCCCATCTCTACAAAAAGTAAAAATAAATTTAAAAAAAGAGAAAAGTGGTGTGTAGCCTTTAAGAATAACTGTGTGTATGTGTGTGTACACAAAAACATTAGATATATGTTAATGTGAAATATTATGGAAGAAAATTAGTTTAAGGAAGTGAGACAGAAACGCAGAGACAAAAAGATGACCTGTCGTCACAAATTTTAGAAATGCATTGTGTCCCAAACACCAGATAAAATCAAGCCATAGAACAGGAAAAAATATTAAATAAACAAATACAATTTGTTAGTTTTTTTCAGTCTCTATTTTGTTTTCCACATGCCTTAGGTTGACTTTACTTTTCTTGACTCAGCAATGCAGAAGAGATATCGAGGTAGGAAGAGGTTGCCATGGCAAATAGTGAATGAACCGATGACATCTAGAGACTGACGATTATTTGAAAGCACTTTATCCTTTTAGAAGGATAAAAAACTAAAAGAGAAAATGCACAAATTGAGTAATTAACTGCTGAGTGATAAGAATTTGACTTAACACTGAAAGCTCCTCTTAAACAGGGACACTGGATGTTCTCCTGTTAATTCCCTAAGCATCAATATTTGGATTCTCTCTGATAGATAAAACACAAATCTTACATCACCAGGCAGGAAGAACTATGGATTAAACTTTTCTTAGCTATGTTTGAAGTAAACTTAGACCATTAATTGCTTTTTATTTTAAGAATTCCCAACCATGCTATACAAAGGAATGAAAGCCCAAGCCTGACTTATAAGGAAAATAATCAGAAAATAGTAATACTATGGAACAATTTAGTAAAAATAATGGAACATAATCTAGAAGGTAGGCACTTTAAATCTACATTATCAGACTGGGTTTTAAAGAGATGGAGAGGAGGCGCCAAGCATTTAGAAATCAACAGGAACAAGATTGTTCAATTTTTCCACAATAATGTAAAAGGAGACAGAGTGACTTAAAGAACACTGAAGTTAAAAGCAAATAAACTTAGTAAAATAAAATAGAGGAAGGTAGATAATCAGATATACAGATACAGATAAAAACTTCAAAAATCATTTTACATCATAGTTTCAGATAGATTTAATCAATGACTGATTCTAAAAGATTATGGTAGCAAATGTGATGACTGCTAAATAACTATCAAACAATTTTTTGTCAGGCAGAGTTTAAGTTAGTGCCATCTGATGTGTAAGAGACATCGTTCCCACCTTTCATTCATACTTGCAGTTGTTGCGATGTTATATAAGGCATTTAAACATTCCGTTTCCGTATTAGACAATGTGGATAATAAAACTTGCTTTGCCTACAATATGCCATATAAAATGGAAGTATAGATGAGGCAATGCTATTAAATCTGTAAATTATTATACATGCTATTATTTTTCAAAAACATACAAATTGCAATAAAATTGTCATCTCAGAGATAGACCACTTATATATGACTGTAATAAACTTCTAGATATTCATTACTTACTCAGTTTTCATAACCTGATCACTGATCAGGTTTTTTCTTTAATGATTTATTCTTCTATTTGTGAGACAGATTTTGCTACAAGTTCTTTTCTAGAAGTTGGTGTGATAGCAGTGAAGAAAACTCAGCCCTCAGGGACCCTGTTGTCTAATTGGGAGCACAATTCAGGAAGCATTCAGACACAGGACTGTGCAGCGTTCTTATAATTGAGAAACCCAGTTTTGGCCCTCAGTAAAGTCGTATTTCAGGAAGTGACATTTAAGCTGAGACCTAAAGGATGATTTGTAGTTTGCCAAAGGAAGGAATCCAGAGAGGGAGAGAGGAGACCATGTAAGCAAAGGCCTTGAGCTAGGAAAGAGCTTTGTCTAAGTGGTGCGGGCAGAACCCTAGAAGTAACATTGGAAAGGTAGGGGTCGAGTCACTGTGGGCCTGAGCTGGACAGGGAACTGGGTGTTGTCTTTACAGAAATGGAAAGCTGCTCAAAGTCTTTAAGCAGGAAAGCAATAAAGTTAGATTTGCATCTTTTAAAAGGTCATGATAGCATCGCTTAAAAGGTCATTTATAGGAATCTGCCCAGTACCGCACTGGGCATGCCACATTGATAAATGGCAAACACCACCTGGGCCTGTGTCCTACACCTGAAACTCCGAACGCAGCAGTATGTGCTGTGACGGGGGTAGTATGCGACAGGGCAGGTACGGGCATGTGCAGAATGACCCTTGTCTTAAATGTGAGGTGGACATGTCAGGGAGATTATCAGAAAGGAAGTGACTTCTTTACTGAGATCTGGAGCATGAATAAGAATCAGGTAGGGAAGAAATGATACGTGGGTGTCAAAGGGACTGTTGCAGGTGTCTGGGGTGGTGTGTGCAGAAACCACAGAGCTAGGAAAACCACTTGTGTTCAAAGAGCTAACATTGATCCAGTAAGTCTGATTGTTAAATGTTCTTCTTCTTTATCTACTTCCGAGAGGGCAGCAAGAGGCCCGAAATATGAGATGAGGTTGAAGGAGAAAAAACAGGCTGGAGCCTGAAGATTTTGGAATTTACTCCAAAGGCAGTGAGGAACTCCCCCCATATCTAAGGGGCACCTTCAAGCACAAGAGAGATTATTTTTCAGAGAATCAGATGTCAACTTCAGAAAGATACCCCTGACTGCAGTGTGATCCCAACTTGGAGGGATTAGGATTTGAGGCAGGTGATTTGAGTGGGATGCAGGAACTTATGTCAAGGATGGGGGCACATTGGCAGCCATCAGGGTGGAGAAATATGGGCACATTCAAAACGTATGTAGAATGTGGCATCCACAGGGGTGACTGAATGTGAACAGACCCAGTGTATCTGATTTAGCGATGGATTGTTGCTATTAAGATAGGGACACTGAGAATAAACCAGCTTTGGATGTGAACAAAGGAGGCAACAATTTGGTTTCAAATAGACTGAATTGTAATGGTCTTTGGCCCATCCAAGTGGACGTGTCTGGTGAGTAGTTTGATATGAAAGATTGAGCTCCAAAGAGATCTCATATAAATTGGGAATATATTTTACTCCATAAATATGCAGGTAAAACTAGAATCCTGGGGTTTTAGAGTCATGGGGGAAAGTGATATTATTCCTGAGCACTTGTTAGGAGCTACTCCTCCCACCACTGTAACCCCACAAGGCAGTGTCCACTCTATGTTTTACAGATTAGAAATCAGATTGGAGGGACTTGGTCAACTGTCCACAGTCAACTGTCAGTGTCAGAGCTGGATCCTCACCCAAGGCCACCTGACCCCAAAGCTCTCACTCTTAACTATTTTGAGATATGCTTGCCCAAGAGATCTTAGAGCTCACCTGATCCAACCTCTTCATTTTATTTAATAAACTTGTATGGTTAAAACGCTGGATTTGATTTGTTTTATTATTTAAAAGGTAATACAGCACAATGATTCGGAACAAAGACTCTGGAGCCTTAGAAAGCTCTGCCACTCACTAAATGTGTGCTCTTGGTAAAGTCCCTTGTGCCTCAATTCCCTCAATTATAACAATTATAGAGTTCTCACTTCAGAGAGATGCTGTGAGGAACAGTGCCCTGCACACAGTAAGTGCGAAGTATTTTGTTATTGTTTTTAGTTTATGTATTTGTAGACACGTGAACGCATTCTTATAAAAGTTTCAAAGGAAATCTGAGTTTATACAGTAAAATGTGTAAGTCCTTTCTTATCTATCTGCCCTCTCTTCTCCCAGGGTTAACTAGATCAGTAGGTGTGCTTCAAGTGCTTGAATTTCATATTTATATATTTTCATATTTGTTCAAACACCTCTATGTTGCCTGGCTTCATTTCAATATAAATGGAATATTACTTTATGCATTATTCCCCGACTTCCTTTTTTCACTTACGTCATTTATATCTTGGAGATTGCTCCATGGCAGTGCACGTGTAGGTTTCTCTCATTCTTTCTGACAGCGGCACTGCTACATAGCAAGGATTCCGAAGGTTTTCCCTGTCTCTTATTGATAATCTTCTAGTTTAAAAATTACTATTATTATAGACAATGCTGCAGCTAACCATTCTGCTACATATTAGGGGATGTCTGTAAGAAAAATTCCTGGTGCCAGCGTTATTAGCCTCAAGGGTCATCCACTGCCCACACCTTTCCAGCCTTGGGGGCATTTTCAGCACCTGTTTGAGTCAGCAATTAAGAGGTAAACACAGACTCTGGGCACAAAGGACTGTCGAGCTGATGTAATGATGGGTTAAGTAAAACCATTTTTGAAATTCAATGATTTTTACATTAATTAAAATATTTTCACTAGTTTTGGCATAGTCTGAGATGGGGCACATATTTTCAAAATCTTTACGTAATATTAATAACACTTATCATCATTGTTATTGTCCATGTTTAGTGAACACCTTCCAGGTACCATGTCAAGTGCTTTGCATAGATGCTCTCACTTAACTGTCACAGCAGTATAATCACTCTCCCTTAAACCTGGGTTAAGTCCCGCTGGCTGTTGAACTGCAAGGTAATTTTGTGTATTTCCCCTGGTGTATAAATCAAACTGGCTTTTATTACTTCTCTAATGGATTATTTCACAGAATTAGATCTGCAATCTTAAAAATAAATTCCTTGTCTTAATATGGAAGAGTGGATCTTCCTATTGTATGACAAAGCTGAGTGACAGAAACATCATAAATGCAGATGCATTTAACTATTGTCTTTATAAATAAATCCTGTATTAAAATACTAATATTCTTTTGTGGGGATTCTTGTTGTTTGCTGCCATTAATCAATTTCTTTATTTAAAAATATTCTTAAGTCATAACTGTGTGTCAGGCACTGTACTGAACTCTGGAAGCAAGTGGTGAACAAGGCCTTGAGCCCTGTGTGGGGGAATTTACATCTTAGCCTTGTCTATACCTGACTGAGAACACCTGTTACAGGTTTAGTTAAAAAATAAAGACCAATAAAAAGGTGAGTGGGAAATCACAAAACTCTAGTTTCGTCCACTTCACTGTTTTTGCTTCAAGCTCCTTCTTATACAGAACATAAAACACGTGGAAAAATTATGCTAGAGCAAGTGGTTCATAAAATACTGTCATGGTTTCAGAACTTATTACTTTCATTGTATAACTGTATACGCTCCAAGTACTTTCCAGAAAATCTCAAACAAACACTTAAGGAAAGCAGTAAAAATTACTATGGTGTGATAAAATGGGTATTTTATCAATTTTTAATTACACTTCTAACATATAAGCTGCATCATCCTTGACAAGTTAGGTTTGTTAGGAGTCAGATAAATTTATGAATGTGTGCAATCTCTATTCTATTTCTGTCTAGGACTATTTTTCTTTAAAAATTAATGGCTCAACACTCAATTCTCAAAGATTCAATTAAACACAGCCGATATTCTCAGTAACTTCTGTGCGGGATTCTCCTCTTCCTTTTACTAGGCCGACCTCCCATCCTCTGACGAACAGGCAGAACACGGCCCCGGACGGCCCGTTCACTGTGCTGTCGGGCTTCAAAGCTGGACCAAAGAGGAGATTCCAGGTGGCCAAATGACCTGCTTCTCCTGAATCCTATTGTTGCCCCAGGAGAGCAATGGGAAGATCAAGGGCAGGGAGAATTCTCTGGCCCTTTTATCTTTCACTAAGCCCCCACTCCTTGCTTCCTCCCCACAGGAGAAAGCCCCAGGCTCCCTCCACATGCCCAGGGAGTGCCGCCTCTCTGGAGGTAGCTACCAGCTCAGAGAGCACCAGGTTCCAGGGCCTTTCTGCCTCCACTTGATCTGCCTTAGCTTAGGGAGACTGCGCTGCATTCTGTACAGAAACGAATAGTGATTTTCAAGTTGGAAGATCTTAATCAGAGTGGTTTTTAAAGTTTCATTTTACTAAGTTGAATGAATGATGGAAGATCATAATATCAGTTATTCAGAAGTGATTACTGCAGCTTAAATGCCAATCTGCTCAAAGAGGATTTAAATGCATCACTAAGCTCTTAGCAACTATAAAGATGTGCTTGTTTATGTATTTCAGCATGTGGATATCATTTAACTCTTCAGTCTTATAATGGATATTTTTGTGATTAAAAATTATTTTGCAAGAAATAAAAGATAGTGTTTGTCTTTAAGCATTGCTCTGTTGAGATTGTATTTATGAGATCATTCAAAACCAGGTAATTTAGTGCTAGGAATATCATCTCCCATAAATACAGCTGCAATGTGCTCTGTACACAGAGAACGATTTCTTTTAAGATTTCATACCATAGGGCAGCTGTTTATACCTCAAATGTGACAAATCCTTAAATATTTTCAGCAGACTGACTTTGGTGAGGTAGCATACCAGGGAGAGAGATCACAGAAACCTCACTCTCAGGATTGGCACAACCTCATCCCAGATGCAGGCAAGTAAACAAATGCTGTGCTGGGGAGTTCAGAAAAGGGAGGAATTAACACTTCCTGGGAAGGTCAGTAAATGCTCTATCCTACAGTTCTGCAGATCAGTCTGACACCAGCCCCACTGGGCTAAGATCAATGTTATCAGATGGACTATGCTAGATTTTGGATACTTTAGGGGAGAATCCCCATCCTTGCTTTTTCTGGTTTCTAGAAACCACCCATTCATGGTCAACTTCTGTCTTCAAAGCAATCACATTATGCATCACATCTCCTTCTCTTCCACCTTTAAGAGTGCTTGTGACCTAAGTGGGCCCACCCGGGTAATCTAGGTGAACCCCTTGACTTAAAGTAGCCTAATAGCAACCTTAATTCCTCTTTGCCATGTAAGGTAACACATTTACAGATTATGGGGATCAGGACATGGACATCTTTGGGAGGCCATCATTTTGCCTACTACACCAGACCATGTGGCATCAACAGCGTTTTGTGTGAAGATGATCTGGGCAGTGGTGTGGCAGGTGCTCTAGAATAGGCAGGGTGGCTAGCAGAGAAACAAGACAGGGAGTTTGACTTCAAAAGACAGAATAGAAGCCTATTCACAATAGAAGCTCCATTTTATAAGTTGCATTTGAAATGAAGATATTAAAATTTAATGACCAAAGAGAGATTATTTCATTTGGAATCATAGACCAATTCTTTCTTTCTTTTTTTCCTTCCTTCTTTCTTCCTTCCTTCCTTCCTTCCTTCCTTCCTTCCTTCCTTCCTTCCTTCCATCCTTCCTTCCTCTCTTTCTCTTTTTCTTTTTCTTTCTTTCTTTTTTCTTTCTTTCTCTCTCTCTCTCTCTCTCTCTCTCCCTTTTCTTTCTTTCTCTTTCTTTTTTTTTTTTTGACAGAGTTTTGCTCTGTTGACCAGGGTAGAGTACAGTGGCATCAATTATAGCTAACTACAACCTCCAACTCCTGGGCTTAAGCCATCCTCCTGCCTCAGCCTCCTGAGTAGTTGGGACTATAGGTATGTGACACCACACCAAGCTAATTTTTCTATTTTTTGTAGAGACAGGGTGTTGCTCTTGGTCAGGCTGATCTAGAACACCTAACCTCAAGCAATCCTCCCTCCTTGGCCTCCTGGAGTGCTAGGATTACAGGTGTGAGCCACTGCGCTTGGCCATAGACTAATAATTCTTTAAAGGTCTTGAAATTGCAAATCATTTTATTTCCTGGTGCAAAACCAGGTGCCCTTGATTGCCCAACACACACACACGTTTCTTTTCTAAATAGCTACAGGTAAGTCAAAGTTGTGGTAAATTGGCAGTAGCAATAATAGACGTTCACATATATGAAAGGTTCAGGTAAGTGGTTGTGGTGTGTCCTTGTACGGACTTGACTCATGAAGGACTCACTGCAAAGGAAGGGGAGAGACAGTCCTGGAGAGCCCAGACATGATCACTACACTCTTTCAGAACTGATTTCTCAGGCATTGCATGCTGCTTAGGTCCTCCTTCATTCACTGGCAGGGGTTAGAGTTTGTTGGACCTTCCCCACTTCCTCACAGAGTGACCTGTGCATCTTTTTGAGTCTCCTCGAAAGGGATTTGAGTGCATAAGGTCTCAGAGGCTATTCTGTGTTGACTAGTCTGTGTTCAGACTTCAGGACTCACATCAGAGGCTAGCAGTTGGCATGACAGAACACTTCTAAGGACCGTTGGGCTTTGGAGAATAACAGCCCAGCAGAAATGTTTCCTTTTGGGAGGGACATTGGGTTATAGCATAAAGTATATGCTTTGGGTAACTGTCATTATTCTAGATGACCCTCAGGGAAAGCCGTATGAGGAAGTAATTGGGCACAACTGAGGAGTCCTAGAGAGAAGATGGACTGAGGAGGCAGATGGGCTGGGGAAGTTGCAGAGCCAAGTGACAGAGCGACAGAGCAGAAGAAAAGGCTAGGTGTTGGGAGAAGATGTGAAAGAACAGTAAATCCCATGCGCGATCCTAATTACGACATGAGCTTTTTGAGTTCACTTTCTGATGCTGGTGGCATGATGGAAGGCTGCTTTGGCTATAGATGTATAATAGTCATTAACATTACACATCATCTTCCCCCAAGCACTATCCAAAGTGACTGATACTATTCACTAGTGGGAGAAAACTGAGCTATTTGCAGAAGCATCTCTAATTATGGAGTCAATTAATGAATTCTTTTTAAAAGTGCCACTCCTGACCACATTCTGTCTCACCTCACAATCTTTGTCACATTATGGTTTCTGAACCCAGTGTTTTTCTTCCTGTAGTAGTAAGGCTGGCCCTGCAGGGACTGGAGTCTGTGCAATCATTGTGATCTCTAAGACGTACTTGTAAAGAAGGCAGAAACAATTTCAGAGCTAAAATGCATCCATCAGAATATTTTGACACAGAAGTTACAGTATTACAAAAGTGATTCAAAAGCATTTCCAGAATCTCAATGAAACTGTGAAGATTTAAATTTGAAGACATAGTTTCATAAATGTGTTAGTTGTTGTATTCGTTTTCCATTGCTGAATATTATCGCAGAGTCACTCACTTAAAACAATACAAATTTATTATATTACATATCTTCTGATCCGTGGGTCAGGAGTCTTCCGCTCAGGGTATCTATAGTACATTCAGGGCTCTGCAGAGGGTCAGAACCAATAAGGTACATACGAAAGGGAGTTTATTAGGGCAAACTGGCTCACACGATTGCAAAGGCAAAGACCCAAGACAGGCCTTCTGCAAGATGGGGATGAGAAAAGCTGGTAGCGAGGTTCAGTCTAAGTCCAACAGCCTCAAAACAAGAGAAGCCAACAGTGCAGTCCCAAGTCTGGGCTGAAAACCTGAGAGCCCTGGGGGCTGCCAGTGCAGGTCCCACAGTCCAAAGGCCTAAGAGCCTAGAGTGTCATGCCCAAGAACAGGCGAGGAAAAAGAGTCCTGCTCTGAAAATGAGAGCGACAGAAGAAACCAGCACTCTGAACATCCCCCTTCTTCCATCTGCTTGTTCTAGCCACGCCCACAGCCGACTGGATGGTGCCCGCCCACACTGGGGGCGGGTCTTCCTCTCGCAGGCCACCAACTCCGAGTCAAGCTCCTCGGGCAACGCGCTCTCATACAGGCACAGAAACAATGCTTCACCAGGCATTCCTCAATCCAGTCCAGTTGACACCTGCAAGTGAAATCTTCATGTCATTAACCCAAATGGAGAAGAGAAAGCTGGAAAATTACACATCTATGTTTCTATCAAGAAAAACAATAAAGATCATTGTCCTCCCGCTTTTATTGCACTTTCAAGTGTTTAGGTCAGCCAGTCTCATTAAGCTGCTTCCCAGTGAAAACAGCCAGTGAAGCTAGTAAACAGACAATATTAATAAAAAGTTCATTAGGAGACTGAAGACTGGACTGGCTTGCCACTGGCTCTATAAAGAAGAAAAAATAAATTAGTAGTTACACCTCAAGCAACTGCTAATTAGACATCCGTGAAGTAAGGGTCGGAAATTCAATATAAAAAGAAACAAAGGAAAGCATTGAAAATAAAAAGAAAGTAAAAACAAAAAAGAAAATTATAAGTCAGATTGAATGTGGCTAGAATTAAGGTACAGAAAGCAGAAAACAAAGCAAGTTCAAACTCTCAAGAGAAATTAAATGGGAAAATAAATAGAAAAAAATTAATTGGCTCACCAAATCATGACTAGAAAGAAAATTAATATGATTAAGTGATTTCACCTCCAGGCATGAAATGAAATGAAGACATAAGTATTCATGTTAATTTCAGTCCATTTCTGAATGGCAAACTGCTTTCTCCTTCTTCCTCTTTGAATATTTAGGTCCGGGAGATTTGTTTAGGATTAGCAACCTGGGTTGAGATTTATTTAGACAGAATGACTGTGAGCTTGCCTTTAAAGTGACCACTCATTTCTTCCCTTCTTTTTCATGCAAGCCATTCCCTCATTGAGAGGTATCATCTATTCTTCCACCTTCTGGAAGCTGCATTTGCCTGCAGACTATGGTGGAGGCACTTCATGACTTCCAAGGTTGGGTAGGTCATAAGAAGCCTAGCAGCTTTTGGGAGAGTCCCATGGAATGCCAGGGAATCTAGGGGAAGCCAAGCTCCATGCAAACAATCTGACTAGGTGAGACTGCCTGGAACTGCTAGCTAGTCACATGGAGAGGCTGCCTGGAGTGCTAGGTAACTGATTCATCCCCCGCTGTTCAATCTCATTCCAGGTACCAGGAATAGAGGTGCAGAGGATTTCAGACAACTCCAGCCTTGGCTGCCATCTGAGGGACTGCGAGCAAGAACTACTCGGCAGAGCTATCAACACCCCCTCCCACCACCAAAGCAGGTAGGAGGTAGCTTGTTACGTACAGCGATAGACAACTGGAACAAGGATGCCGTAGATTAGGATATGGGTTGTGGAGGAAGACATTCTATGTCTGCAGAACTTTAAAATATATGAAATATGAAAGGTCACACAGCTGAATTTCTGAGTTTACAAAAGGGAAACCTAATGCTCACAGCAGCTGTGACCTGTATAAGGTCACCCAGCAAATTAGTAGTAGAACCAAAGCAACAATCAAGTTTTCAACATGTAATGTCCTTTCATTACATAAAAAAGCCTCAGGTTCCTTCGTCTGAGAAACATCAACATCCCTTCATAAATGAAGGCTACACACTTTGTAGAAAAAACTAAACTTCATCTGACCCTCTGGATTCCAAACTGGGGTGAGAACAGCTGCGTCGTGTCTACACTCCTGCTCCCACTCAAGAGACAGACTCCAACACACATAAAAGTTAGGGAATTTTTTTTTTGTTTGTTAGCACTTCAGGTCTTTTTAATAAACAAATTTGTCGACAGTGCCAAGGTACAACAACAGCCAGTTCTGCACAAAGGTGCAGCCCAGTCCTTCCACAGCGGAGCTGTCTCCTCCTGGGTGCCATCTCCGGTCACAGTGCAGATCCTGAGCCCGTCCCCAGTGTACACATCCCTGTTGGCCGCAGACATGAAGACGTCTTTCACCAGCTGCGTGGCTCTATCCAAGGACAGTGGGACGTGCTCCACATTCTGCATGTTCTTAAAACCAACCTGGTTATCGAGCAGGGGCAGCAGCATGGCACTTGCTGAGCCTCCGGCCTTGAAGGGGTCTCTCTGGTAGGACTCCACCGGGTCAGAGCTGTACAAAGCTCCCTTTCCTTCTCCATCAAGTCCACCAATGATGTTGTAAACATAGTATGGAAAGAAGCACTTTGATTACAGGATCATAGACAGCATTGCAGCAATTGCCCCTGTAGTCATGGCTTTATTATTGGAATGTTCACCCATCTTTAGCCTTGCTTTAATAATCTTTGTCAGGGTAAGACAGTCTTCATGAAAACCACTGCATCCAAGGACTGTTTTGTCTGTTAATTTGTAACATTTGAGGCTGTCTCGGGTATGAATTGAAAACCCTTTACTCAGTCGAGTGTCAGAAGCAACAATTGAAAAATCTTCTCCAGCAATTGCCAATACAGTAGCTCCGTTGAAAGCGTGGGGCGAAAAGCACAGCTGCAAAGGGCCCACAGTGCCGTGCAGCTCCATCCACTGCATCCAGTGGTCTCTGTAAGCCTCACCCAGGCTCGCTCTTGCCTCAGAGACTGGAAGCCACAGGTATCCAGAGTGACAGCTCAGAGTCAGCTCGGCCCAGCCTGATCCCACCTCAAGATGTCAACGCTGGTTACCTTGATGTTGGGGACCCACGCCCAGCTCTTTATCTGCCTCCTCAGGCTGGGCTCTCAGCAGTACAAAGCTGGGTTTTTTTTTTTTACTCAAGATCTTTTTATTCTCCCTGTGCCATCTTTTCTGCAAAGCCCTCGGGTGCAGATTGGAAGCAATAAACTGCACACTGGCCCTACCTTGGTTAAGCCACCCTTCCAGCTGGAGGGCAGAAGGCAAAGACCCCCACCCGGACAACCCCTGGGGGGCCCATCTAGCTGGGCAGAAGGGCAGTGCAGAAATTACCAAACGATTCAGACTAGATGGCAGGTGCCACGGGATGGAGGCGCGGCAAGGTTCAGCCTGCCAGGAGTCAGGGAGGGCTTCTTGGAGGAGGTGGGAGCAGCCTGGGCCCTGAGATAGGGAAGTGTTGAGGCAGAGGGAGAGAGAAGGTACACTGCTTCAGGACAGACCCCAGCATCCACGCAGTCCCAGGCTCTGCTTTGGACGCTTCCAAACTCTTCTGCTGCTACTGCCCTGCTCTGTACAATGGGGCTGCAGCTGGGCCAAAGCTGGCCTAAGCCTTGGAGGACTGTCAGTCCTCCCAGCCTAGCAGCCCAACCTCTTTGGAGTGAGAGCTGTGTTCAAGGGAGCAGTCTGTCATGGGTGCAGGGCACCTAGGGAGGCTAGGGGTGGAGGATGTCACTTGATACTGATCCTTGATGCAGGGGCTTTTGGTTTCATGGAAGGTTTGTCATTTACTATCACTATCAGCTTTTTTATTATCATTAATAAAACTCTACAGTACAAAAAAAAAACACACCCACATCCAATGCAGTGAACATAACCTACTTGTTACCTAAAGAATTGATGAAAACAAAATAAAAAATAAAAAAATCCGAGATGCTCACGTGCACTTGTGCCTAACGGCTCAGGTTAGCTCTGCTTGGTTTGGCTCAGCTCTGCTTTGCCTGTCACTTTACTTGCTGTCGTAGACTGGCTTTCTTGGAACTTGTGGCAAGACAGGGTTCTCTGGCTTGGATTGGGCTGGTTGCGGGGGGGGGACCAGGGAAAGTGGCTGGGGGGAGGGAGCCCACAACCAACACCATGAAGAAGTTCCTTACCTTCTAGAAGAAGGAGGAGGGCCCTCCATTGGCAGCATGTGGAAGGCTGTGGTGGGCGCCAGGGATGAGATTCCTGAGAAGGCCTATGCGAAGACCTGCTACCACATCCTTCCGAAAGATCTAAGGAAGATCCACCTGGCCGCCTGCTTGGGTGAGGTATCAAAACTTGAGAACATCCTGTTGTTAAATCCATCATGCATGAACGACAGAGACTGGAAGAGCAGGACCGCTCTACATTTGGCCTGTGCCACTGGCCAGGCAGAAGTGGTAAGACTCCTGGTAAACAGAAAGTGCCAACTTAACTTATTTGACAGCAAAAGGAGGACAACTCTGATGAAGGCCGTCCAGTGCCAGGAGGAGGAATGTGCAACTGTACTGCTGGATGGTCAGGCCAATGTAAATCTTAAGGAACTATGGCAACACTGCTCTTCACTATGCTGCTTATCACAAGAATTCATCATTAGCAGATAAACTGCTCTCAAATGGTGCATTTATCGATCCAAAAACAAGAGTCATGTCCCACCACTTTTACTTGCTGGAAGTCAAAAAGGAGAGGAAATGGTAGACTTTTTAGTAAAGGCTGGAGCAAACATAAATGCAGTTGATAAGCTGAAAAGAAATGTTCTCATGCTTGTGACAGATTCTCAATCATCACGTACAATCAGTCTTCTTCAGCAAAGTTTTAATGTGTCTTCTTATCAAGTATTGGGATGGACTGTAGAAGATGACACTCTTGGTAGTGGTTTTAATAGCATTCCCCAACAAATTTCAGGACATAAAGAAGAAAACATACTGGGAAATCCTTCTCAAAATAGCAATCCAGTGGGTGAGATTACTGAAGACCCAGTGTTCAGGATTTCCAACAAACCGTGTATTTATGTTTTGTGACCTATGTCACCTCTTAAAGACTTTGATGTTGATACCAAAAATCTTCGACAGCCAAGATTAACAAAGGTAATGACTGCTTGGTAATGACAGCAATCCATGACAAATGTAGAAGCAAAATGTGGTACTGTGAGGACGGAAAATAGAACCGTGTTTGAGGACAGGATTTCTGATCATCAAAATGTGGTTGAAAGTCTTCCCACAACATCAGTCGAAGTCCAAGGCTTTTATAATCCTTCCATTCAACCACCTGGCCCTCGTCTGAAACCTTCCTTTAAGTCTTTACCTAACCAAGATCTTGGAAGAGGCTTGAAGAGCCCTACGTGGACAGTACGGGTGTGAACTCCCACTCCAACTCTCTGCCTCAGTTTCTGTCAAAAAACAGATTCCAAGAACTCGTATAAACCTGCCTCACAGAGAAAAGAGAGAAAACAAAGAACACCTGCAACAGCTTCACTGCCACTTCCGTTTGCTATCACTCTGTTGAAGCAGAAGGATAAAAAGCCATTTGTACCCTTTAAAACCGCAAGCAACTTTCCCTCAGCTGCCTGGCACCTTCCTTCCTTCCTCTGTGTGTCATGGCCACTCTCTTCTTCAATCTCTCTCTCTGTTTCTCTGTCTTTCTTTCTCCAAAAAATAAATAGACTTTTACTTCTATATATCCTAAATTTTAAAAATTAAATTTTTTAAAAAAAATTAATGAGTGGTGGATCACTGGCTTTAACGGAGGTGAAAAGGCTGTCACTGGCTTCAGCACCTCGTTTGCCGAGTATATTCTGACGGACCCCAGCCCTGAGTACCCGCCGATCTTCGGGCTGATGCAGGAGAAGATACACACGAGCAAGATCGTGGTCGAGTTCCTGCAGAGCAATCCCGACTCGACCTACGGGGACCTGATCAACAAGATGGAGACCATTGTTCCTCCTTCTGGACTCAACCCGAACCGCTTCGCGGAGGATTCCCTCCTGCGACACGCGCAGTTTGTGGTAAAGCAAGTGGAGATTTAGGATGAGGCCGGGGACAGTGACGAGCAGCCCATCTTCCTGAGCCCCTGCGTGCGGGCCTGATGAAGCTGGCTGGGGTCATGCCGGGCAGAGGCGAGCGGAGAGGCGTCAGACCATTAGACACTCCGCCAAGGAGAAGGACAAAGGACACACGAAAGCCGCCACCACCAAGCTGGTCTACCGGATCTTTGACACTTTCTTTGCAGAGCAAATCAGAAAGGGTGACAGAGAAGACAAGGAGAACGCCTTCAAACACCGGGGTGTGGCGTCTGCGAGGTTGGTCAAGAGCCCGGGTGCGGAAAGCGGAAAGCCTGTCAGGGCGTGGTCATGTTCGGTGGCAGTGGACGGAGCAAGCAGGCCGGCCAGGACAGGAGGTGTCCATGGCCATGGCCATGAAGGAGGCAGATGACGACCAGGAAGTTGATGATAATATCCCGGAGATGCTGTCACCCAAAAAAAATGCACCAGGGGAAGAAAAAGAAATAAAACAAAAATCGGCTCTCCTGGGTTGGAGAAGCCGTCAAGCCTGATGGGAAGAAGAGTTACTACAAGAAAGTCTGCATTGATGCGGAAACCCTGCAAGTAGGGGACTGTGTGTCCGTTATTCCAGATGATTCCTCCAAACCGCCGTAACCGGCGAGGGTCACGGCGCGGTGGGAGGACAGCAGCAGCGGTCAGATGTTCCCGCTGGTTCTGTGCCGGGACACACCCATGCCTGGGGCCCCGTCAGACCCTCTGGCGCTGTCCGTGGAAGGTGAATGTGAGGACACGCGGCTTTCGTACATTCACAGCAAAGAAAAGGGCATTTATAAAGCTCCCTCGGAAAACTGGGCCTTGGAGGTGGGCACGGATCCCGAGTCCCTGCTGGCGGGGACGACGGGAAGACCTATTTCTACCCGTTGCGGTGGCATCAAGACTACGCGAGACTTGAGTCACCTCCAAAAACCTAGCGGACAGAGGACAAGTACAAGTCCTGCACGAGCTGTGCCCGTCTGGCTGAAATGAGGCAAAGAGAAATCCCCCGGGTCTTGGAGCAGCTCGATGACCTGGACGGCGGGTCCTCTACTACTTGGCCACCAAGAACGGCGTTCAGTACCGCACGGGCAACGGCGTACCTGCCGCCCAGGCCTTCACATTCAGCGTCAAGCCGTCCAGCCCTGTGAAACGCCCCCGAAAGGAACCGTGGCGAAGACCTGTCCCCGGAGCACCACCGGAAGTACTCGGACTACATCAAAGGGAGCAACCTGGACGCCCCTGGGCCCTACCGGATCGGCCGGGTAAAGGAGGTCTTCTGCCCCAAGAAGAGCAATGGCAAACCCAATGAGGCGACATCAAGATCAGGCTCAGCAAGTTCCACAGGCCCGAGGACACTCACAGTCCACGCCGCGAGCTACCACGCAGACATCAGCCTGCTCTACCGGAGCGGGGAGGCCATGGCGGACTTCGAAGTTGCGCAGGGCCGCAGCACCGGGGAGTACAGGGAAGGCCTGCCAAGTGTGCCCAGGACTGGCGACGGGCGACCTGACCGCTTCTACTTTCTGGAGGCCTATAACGCAAAGAGCAAACGCTTTGAAGACCCTCCAAACCATGCCCGTAGCCCAGGAAATAAAGGCAAAGGAAAAGGGAAAGGCAAGCCCAGATCGCCAATGTCCGAGCCGAGCAAACCAGAGACGGAAATCAAGCTGCCCCGGACCTGTTTTCTGGCTGTCGGAGGGATTCCTCCAGGCGGGTATCTCCGAGGCGCTGTGGCCCATTGGAATGTGGCACCCCGAGGCCCAGGCATTCCGGCTGAATAATCCTGGCTCCACGGTGTTTATGGAAGACTGCACCGTCCTGCTCAAGCTGGACATGGCCAGTGAGGCCACCAACTCCCGGCGCCACAGGCTGCTCCAGAAGGGCGACGTGGAGATGCTGTGCGGTGGGCAGCCTTGCTAGGGCTTCAGCGGCATGAACCGTTTCAACTCGGGAACCTTCTCCAAGTTCCAAAACTCCCTGGTGGTCTCCTTCCTCAGCTTCTGGGACTACTGCTGGCCCGGGTACTTCCTCCTGGAGAACGTCAGGAACTTCGTCTCCTGCAAGCGCTCCGTGGTCCTGAAGCTAACGCGGCGCCGCCTGGTCCGCATGGGCTACCAGTGCAACCTTCGCGTGCTGCAGGCCGGCCAGTGCGGCGTGGCCCAGACCCTGAGGCGAGCCGTTATCCCGGCCGCGGCCCCCGGGGAGAAGCCCCCCGCTGTTCCCAGAGCCACTGCGTGTGTTTGCACCCTGGGCCTGCCAGCTGAGCGTCGTGGTGGACGACAAGAAGTTTGTCAGCAACATCACCAGGTTGAGCTCGGGCCGCACCAAACCATCACAGTGCAGGACACCATGTTCGACGTGCCCGGGGTCCAGAACTGGGCTTCGGCGCTGGAGATCCTGACAACGGGGAGGCCCAGTCCTGGTTCCAGAGGCAGTTGTGGGGCTCGCAGTACCAGCCCATCCTCAGGGACCACATCTGCAAGTGCATGAGCGCGTTGGTGGCCGTCTGCATGCGGCACATTCTCCTGGCCCCAGGCTCAGACTGGCGCGACTTGCCCAACATGGAGGTGAGGTTCTCGGACGGCACCATGGCCAGGAAGCTGCGGCACACCCACCGCGACAGGAAGAACAGCTGCAGCAGCTCCGGGGCCCTCCGCGGGGTCTGCTCCTGCGTGGAAGCCGGCAAAGCCTGCAACCCCGCAGCAAGGCGTTCAACACCCTCACCCCCTGGTGCCTGCCGCACACCGGGAACAGGCACAACTGCGGGTCCGGCCTCCACGGAAGGCTCGAGTAGGTCGGCTTCTTCAGCACGACCGTCACCAACCACGAGCCCATGGGCAAGCAGGGCCGCGCGCTGCCGAGCAGCACCGAGTGGTGAGTGTGCAGGAATGTGTCCGCTTGCAGGGCTTCCCTGACACCTTCCAGCTGTTCAGCCACATCTTGGACAAGCACCGGCAGGTGGGCAACGCCATGCCGCCTCCCCTGGCCAAAGCCATCGGCTTGGAGATCAGGCTCTGTATATTGGCCAAAGCTCGTGGGAGTGCCTCAGCTAAAATAAAGGAGGAGAAAGCTGCCAAGGACTAGCTTTGCCCTCCTATCACCCTTTTCTCCAGCACCATGAATCCATGCACTGATTGATGTTGTATTTTTAACACGTTGAAATCTGTCAGTTCGAATGTGTTGTGCATGGTGTTTGTGGCCTTGGCTGACACGAAGCTGTCTTGTGAGGTTTGCTTATCAGCTGATGACTTAGTGATCAAATTGTGCCTTACCTTGTATATTTGGGATTTTAAAAGTTTTTTTTTTTTTTTTCAAAAATTTGACATGTATACCTGGGAACCCTCAGAAAATGAAGATTCCTTAAAAGTTTTTTTATTATGCATTATATCAAATGTTACCACCATATGAGTGGAAATTAAGGCTTTATGTAGCTTTTATATGTTGCAATATTTCTTCAAATAAATCTCTCCTGTAAACAAACAAACAAAAAACACACAAAGTCACTAAGGCAGCACAGGAAATGCTTCTTATGAAGGGCAAACTTAAAAGTAGGGAATAAACTAGCTGCAAGTTGTTTACTTGTGTTTACTTATTACGATGGATAGTGAACCTATTGTTTTCCTTCATAAGTGATCACTAAAAAGAGGCCAAGTTTTAGACCCCTCTTACAGATTCAATGCCTGCTAGGATATTGTGTTAGAATCACGTGAGAACTTGGGAGGAGATAGAGCAGAAATAAAAAAAAGAATAAAATGTAAATTGGAAAATAAGACCTCGGAGAAATGTTCTGGAAATTAAGATCATTTAACCCTGGAGAGGAGAAAGCTTCTGAGATGGTTTATTAAGCCTTAAGTTATTAATTGAGGCTTTTATTGAGGGACTCAAAGTAGGAGGTACTATACCATACTGTTCTCCATCTCTAATGAGGACAGAACCAGCAGGAATAAGGATCTTAAAAAAAAATAAAATAAAAAGACAGCATGAAAAGCTTTAAGAACACCTTGTGGAGAAATCATCATGTCTTCTATTTGAAATCAGGGAAAGAAATTTTAAATATTAAGGGATATACAAATGTCATAAAAAGTATTAAAAGTAACATTTGGGTTCTTTCTTTCCATATCTGGTATAATTCAGCACACAAAATAATTTTTGTATATGTTGAGTAGTAGATGCATATGTGCAATGAATAAAGACCTGCTTGGATGTTATGTTTAATTAACTTGGCAAATTAAGTGAGACTTGAACACAGTTTTGCTCATCTTAAAGAATGTAAAGCATTGTAGGTTATTTAGGTTTTTGTTTTAAATATAAAGTATTGCTATTTGGATGTAGTAACTTCAGCAGACAGAGAGGTTCTAGGAGATTGGATACTTTGGAATATCTCCATAGAAGAAACAGACCTTCCATTCCTAAAGCAGGTTGCTTCTGGAATTGAGGCAACAGAGATGTTAGCTGGAGTTTAATGGGTAAATTGTTCTATGAACTGGTGCTATTGGTATTTCTTTCATATGTTTTCCATTGATATTTGTGATGCTCAAAAAATCCAAATTCTGCTTGGATGAGTTTAACTTTATGCCTTTTTCTCTCCACCTCCCTCTTTCCCTAGGTACCCTTCCACATTTTGTTACTATGAAGAGCTATTGCCCTATTACCTCACTGGTAAGAACCTTCACTGCACTCATTCAGAATGCTTTAAACTTACTCATAAACTGCATCTGTTTATGGACTTTAGTTTGTTATTAATGTCAGAATATTTAAGGCTTATTGTAAGAAGTAATTTTAAATCTATTTCATAATCTGTTTTGGTCTCTCTGGATAATTCTATATGTTAATTTATTGTGGCCTTTTACAATTCACTTGTTTTCGGAGATTGCTCTGGAAACTGATGAGGAAAGAGTCATACTAAGCAAAATGAATGGTCAGTTGATCTATTAATAGCACTTTATTTCAGTATTCCTTGTACTTGGGACAGCCAAAGTACAGGATTTCAGGGAATCTTTTTCACATTTGTTCCTTAAAACATTTTACTATAATCCATAAAAAGTCTAAACAGAAAGAAAAGAATTGCTCACTGTCTGACTGTTTACACAGCATGACTTTAGTTTTAGTTAGAAAGAAAATCAGTGTCAACTATTGGTTCCCTTAAAATATTCACCATACTGTTGCATTCATTAAGCTATCTTTCCTCTTTGTTAATTCAGGACTATGTAATTTAAAAAGAGAACCTACAAGAATGTGTAAAGTGACTAAGAGATGGTTAAAGTGACATATCTAGAGTTTGCTTCTCAAATTTCTCTACCAGCATAACCCTGAACAGAGGCGCGTGAAGGAGGAGGAAGGGGTTCTGAGAGCAAAATCAGAGGCAGCCTACCACTGACGTGAAATGCTGTCTTCTGTCTTTAAAATGTTAAGTGTGTTTTGCATTCTCCATAATAAAACTGTTTTAAAATACAAAAAAAATTTTTTGACAAGATTAAACATTTTAATTGATGAAAAGTAAAATCCGTTATGAAGATATCATAAACCTTTAAGAACCAAATGATGTAACAATAAAACATGTTAGAAACAATGAGAAAAATGACACACAACAGTAATGCAAAACTTCAATTCTCATAATTACACTATAGCAGAAGCAGTCAAAAATAGGACATCTGTATAATATATGTAATAAAGCCAATAAATAAATATATAGAACTGAACACCCTACAGACGACTCACCTTTCTCAGTGCCTGAGGCACATTCTTACATGTATCATAAGAAAAAAACTCAATAAATTCTCAAGAAACAGAGATTATATTCCTTATTCTCTGACCACATTATAGTAAATATAGAAATTAACTGTATTTTAAACACACATATATATGTGTCACAATTTTAAAATACCCTAAGTAACTTTTAAATCAATGAGGAAATCACAGCTACATTTTACTGAAAAATTAGAAAATAACAAAAGCAGTATATATTAAACGATATGGCATTAGTCAAAGCTGTAAATTTAGAGTAATGAAAGTTTCCACAGAAAAAGAAAAACATGAAAGCATTAAGAGAAAAGAAAAACACAAAACATAAAATTTGTAATGATAAAGGGGCTTTCATTATATACGCAGATCAGATATTATAAGGAAATTCTATGTACAACCATTTGCTAATAAGTTTTTAAACTGGATAAAATTAGCTATTCTTAAGGAAAACACAAATTATCATATTATCAAAAACTTGAAAAGACCAATAACTATAGAAGAAATTGAAAAAGTCATCCAATAAATACCTGTATTAAAGACTGGGGGTAAACTCTAATCTTACCATGTATTATCCATGTGCAATGTGCATAAACAGTCAATACCAGAGACACTTCTATAACATACTCTAGGATTTCTATTAAAAAGCAGCCCTTACTACTGGCAACGCCAAAACTGGTGCACAGGTGATTAAATCCTGTTTGTGATGGGAGAGAACAGAGGGTTGGGGTAAAAGGTGCTGCAGTTGCTGCTGAAGCCGAGGGCAAATCTGACCAGGCCCATCAAACTTTAACCTGCCTCACCTGCTTTTAGCTATCCTTAAAAATTGCTAACCATCCAAATGTCATGCGGCTAAGCAATATATCATCGGATTCCCATTAGCTTCCCTGTAGATAACATCTCTAACTGTGGGTTACAGTGGTAACAGTTGCCCAAGTTGTTTTTTAGTAACTTAGAGTCAGCTACTTGTCCAGTTCAAACAAGCTGAGACTACTGACCCATCAGCTGGGCCTGCACAAATGTCCCACGATTAACCTTTCGATGTCAAAGGGCTGAGAGCTCCTCCCTCAGAGAGGGTTAACATCATTTTTTTTTTTTTGAACATGAGTCCTGTGAAGAGCCATGAAGCTCTTCTTTGCTTGCACAAATGACTGATTGTATCTCACTTTTTCTCATCTCCAATTACCTTTCTCCATGCCTCAGACCCTTCTTTAGCTCATAAATATCCCTAAACCTTATCTTTGGGGAGGCAGATTTGAGACCTGTTCTCCTGTCTCCTCACTTGGCACTTTCTCTGCTACAGAAAAAAAAGAAAAGAAAATTTCATTTGAATTTTGATATTTTATTTTTTCAAAGGCAACTAGTCTTTCCATCATGAGTTATAACAACTTTACAGAAGTGATATTTCAACCTTAAGCTTTGTAAATGCAAAAGAGAATGGGGAGAAATTAGCAGAACTATATTACCCCCAAAACAATCACAACAAAAAAGCAGATTCTCTTGTAAATATATATTTTCAGAAGGCAACAAAATACATCTTCTGATCTATATTAGTTAGATATCTATTAATCTATAATACTTTATTCTATTCATATCAGAGAAGATACTATGGGGAAAACTTTAGAGAATAAAACTTTATGGCGGAAATTGTTTGAAATAAAATAAGCAAAACTTGAAAAAATCAGATCTCATTTCTAAAACCGCCAGAATATCCTATGGATGCTTCCACATCTTCTTTCAAGATTGTGATTCTGGATCCTTATGTGGTAAGCACTGGAAAAGGGTTCTGTTAGGAGTTGCACTGCTGACTAACAAACAGACAACACAGTCAGGAAACACACACAGTCCTAGAGTGTATGTGCAGTATTCAGGGCTAAAGTCATTATCTCAAGGCACATCTAGGAAGGAAAGAGAAACATTCCATTGATAGTGTTCTTTGATGCACAAAATGTTTAAATTTTCATGAAAAAAAAATTTTAAAAATTTTAAGATTTTCTTTCTTTGCCCAAGGTAACCTAAGCAAAGCTTGTGATAGGTACCCAGGAAGCCAGGGCACGGTCAGGGCTGAGACTATAGCCACATCACTGCAGGGGTCCACTCAGAACCTTAAGACCCATAATCTGCCCTCATGTTTCTCATCTCTGCCATCTTTGGGCACCCCTGCCAAGTACCAAAACACAGGCTTCTCAGGCAAGTCTTTCTTTTCTTCCAGTCTAAGTCCTTCCAGTTCTCCTAACTCATCCTCTCACTGTGGTCCTGCCTGCCTTCCAGCTCTTTCCTTCTGTGCCCTCTGGACCCTCAATACATTTTCAAAGAGGACTATCTTGACATCATCATTGCATGGCCCAGGAGAGAATAATACCTGAGAGTGCAGCTTAGAGTTGACAGCCTGGATTTCTAACACAGTTCTAACACAGACTCTGCCATGTACTGGTTATAAACCTTTAATGTGTCATTTAATGCCTCTGAACTTGTTTCCTCTATTGTAAAAGGAAGATACTCGTTGTGAAGATTAAATAAGATAATGCACATAAAATGCACTGCCTGATGCCTGGTATGCAAAAAATACTAAAATGAAAAAAGTTGACCATGTGTCCTCAACCCCACTGAAACCTAGACCACCACTTTCAATGTAGAACTCGTCCCCATAGTTTATTTGCTGTAGCATCAGGAAATATTTTTAGTCAATTTCCATCCATTCTTGATTACTGATCTTCATAAAAATAAACAAATAAACAAAATGCTAATATCACAAATTACAAATATCAGCTGATTATGGCAACCTCTACCCTTCTTGTCAACTGTTACCCACCAAACCCTGGTCATTTTCTCATGTCCATCACCGTCTTCTCAGTTCCTGCATCTTCAAGATCCCTGTGGGTGACACCTTAGCCCGAGACTTGCAATTCTTCATGTGCAAATGACCTCCATTGTTGCTCCACTTCAGCACCCACACCACGGACCTAGTTGGAACTTGTTATGACCTAGGATGATGCCATCTTGAAGAATTCTAAACATTTATAAGTCATTCTTTGTTCACTTCTAGATCTTTTGAGTACTCTCACTCCCACCTGCTTTGAGTCTCAGGAGCAGCATCACCATAATGTGACTCCTTCTAATGCCCCAATCAGCCCCTCCTGACACCAGTGCCTACTTACCCAGCTCACCTCTATGGGAAACCCATTTCTTGATTCATACCAACTCTCTCGGTGTCTCTGCCTGATGAGTTCAAACCAAAATCAGATTTTTTTCAGTTCCACCTATGTTGTGTGGATCCAACTCTGAAGGCTCTGTCCCAGTCCTTTCACTGTCCTCTTCTCCTGCTCACAGCCACTTCTAGGTCATGCATGAGATGCATAATGTTTCCCATGAATTTTAAAAATATTAATTATTGGTGCTTTTCCACATCTGTGTCATTAAAAAGCACATATTAGAAAAATACTCATAGTGAACATGCTGTTCATCACACTCAAGGCAAACTACACACTCTCAGGAGCTCACATTCTGAAATAAACGATAAACAGCCTTTTAGTAAAGATAATATAAATGGTAAGTCTTTGAGTCATACAAATATTAGATATGACATTAATTTATGTCCAAAGTACTATTGCAGAAGAAAGGGGAGTTCGTAACTAGAGTGACTAGAAATGGAAAATAACCGAATTCTAAGTACAGATAGGAGGAAGCTTGGAAAGTCATTTGCAGTTTATAGCCGCTCATTTTAGAACAATTTCAATAAGAAATGGGAGGTGGTTTAGTAAATACTGGGGAGGAAGAAGCGCCTGTCAAGTGGGTAGCCTGGGTGTTAGCATAGGAGCTTGAGACGGAATTTTTTTCTGCAGGTGTCCTTCAGACACACAAAGAGAATGCCCTGAGAGGGCTGTGATTGGGGGATGTGGAAGAGTAGAAAACCCTGGTGACTGTCCTGCAGCCAAGATTCAGCAAGAGGCAGCCTCAGAGGTGGACGGAGCTGTCACATCTGGCAGCAGAGCTGAGCCTCTAACACACAATGACGTGCATTACACACGATTTGGCTGTGACACGTCTCCTAGCAGCAAGGTAAGCTTGTATTCACCCTTGTACAATAGATCCTTGTACGTGTGCCTCATCTGAGATCCTAGGGCTCACCCATAGAGAACTCACAGGGGCACAGAAGCCCAGAGCAAAGCTAGCTCAGACACACAGACACCAAAGCTGAGGCTTGGACCTCGGCACATACTTTTTTGAATAATAAGTTATCGAATTCCACTTAACTAAGAAGAACATCATTGGGCTCATTCATACAATGTGGCAACCTTAACCCATTAGTTCAAACCCTATTGGATTCTCTTTTGGTACATTGAAACATTATTCTTTGCCAATCTTCTATATTCATGAATATCAGTGTGGCTCCCTAACTTGGTGGTGGGGGAAACATTAATAGTTTCTTGAATATCGTTCCAGAAATAATTCTATAAATTTATATGCATATACACATACATATGGAGCATGTTTGGGGTTCCCATGATCATGATTTACTCAATGATTCACTGGAATGACCCACATAAATCAAAAGGTTATACTTAACAGCTGAGATATATCACTGCAAGGACACTGTTCAGGACCTGTGGGACAAAAGTAAGCACAGGCAGAGACTGAGGGATCATGCACAGGCTTCCATGTCCTCTCTCTCTGCAAGAATTACACAGAAACATTTTTCTTTCCAGCTGCCAACTGCAGAGACATGTGGGAGGCATCTCCACCTAGGGAAGTCAGTGCAAATCTCAGAGTCCAGAGTTCTTAGAGGGCGCTGATCACACAGCTACCTCACCAACCAGGGTGCAGACCCCAAACAGGCACCAGGTGCACATAAGGAACTTTCATGTTTGTTTTAAACATTGGTGACAGCCCAGAGCATTCAGGACCCACTGCTGTGGCCGTATAGAATAACATCCCCATTCACGGACCATGTGAATGTTCCTGGACGTTAATTCTCATCACTGTGCCTCCAAGCTTTCCCCAAAATAAGAAGGAACTTGGTAAAACAAACCGACTGTGCTGTTTCCTCACAGAGCACAGTATACATGCTATTCTGTATTTTGCCTTTTTTTAAAACAATGTATTTTAAAGTTATCGGTAACTATCTACCTCACGTTTTTATTATTTTTTTATTTCAGAATATTATGGGGAAAACATTTTGGTTACATGTAATACTTTAGCCTCACCCAAGCCAGGGCTACAAGCGTGTCCTTCCCCCATACAGTGCACTCTGTATCGATTAGTTGTGAGTTTACTCACCCACATCTGCTTCTCCCCCCTGACTGGCACCCAATGAGTATTTCTACCATGTGAGCACCTTAGTGTTGATCAGTTAGTACCAATTTGATGGCGAGTACATGTGGTGCTTGTTTTTCCATTCTTGTGATACCTCACTTCGAAGGATGGGCTCAGGCTGTATCCAGGTTAATATAAGAGGTGCTAGATCATCATCGTTTTTTGTAGTTGAGTAGTACTCCATGGTGTACATATACCACATTTTATTAATCCACTCATGGATTGATGGGTCCTTGGGTTGTTTCCACATCTTTGCATGCAGATATCTTCATTATAGAGTGTCTTTTTCCCCTCTGGGTAGATGCCTGGTAGTGGTACTGTTGGATCAAATGGTATTTCTACTTTTAGCTCTTTGAGATAGCTCCAAATTACTTTCCACAGGGGTTGTACTAATTTGCAATCCCACCAGCAGTGTAAGAGTGTTCCTACCTCTCCACATCCATGCCAGCATTTGTTGTTTTGGGACTTTTTGGTAAAGGCCATTCTCAGTGGAGTTAGATGATATTTCACTGTGGTTTTTGATTTGCATTTTCCTACTGATTAGAGATGTTGAGCACTTTTTTTTTGCTGGCCATTATCCCATCTTCTTTTGAAAAGTTTTGGTTCATATCCTTTGCCCGTTTTTTGATAGTGTTGTTTGATTTTTTCTTGTTAATTTTCTTAAGTTCTATATAGATTCCATTTATCAGCCCTTTATCCAATGTGTACCATGCAAATATTTTCTCCAATTCTGTAGGATGTCTATTTGCTCTAATGATAGTTTTCTTGGCTGTGCAGAAGCTTTTTAACTTGATCAGGTCCCATGTATTTATTTATTTATTTATTTATTATTTTTTTAAATATGTGTATCAACATTTTTTGTAATATAAAATGAATACAGAAATTATGACAAATTCTCACATCAGAATACTATATAGCAGTGAAAATGAGAAACTGTTGCTATTTTTTTTAAGGTTAAGTAGCTTTATTAAATCTTAAAGTCACCTAGCTGGTAAGCAGAGAGCTAGAATCCTGATCTTCTGACTCCTATCCTATTTCTCTTTCCACTCAGACCATAGCTGTTTGCTTTCTTATTTTTTTTTTCTTCCTAAAATTTTATTAGGGAAAAACTACAAAACATTTACAGTACAATGTCTACAGTCACAATTTGTAGTGAGCTGATTTCCCAAAATATATTACCACTCAAGTTGACTTATCTTGTTACATTCAAAAACCTACTCTGTCAAAGTAGTCCAGAGAGTACATAATTCTGTTATCCATTGTGAGTTGATTTTTGTGAGAGGTGAGAGGTGGGATCCAGTTTCAATCTTCTGCATGTGGTTATCCAGTTTTCCCAGCACCATTTATTGAATAGAGATTGTTTTCCCCAATGTATATTTTTGTCTGCTTTGTTGAAGATTAGATGACAATATGAGGATGGTTTTATATCTGGGTTCTCAGTCCTGTTCCAAAGGTCTATATCTCTGTTCTTGTGCAGTACCATACTGTTTTAGTTACTATGTCCTTACAGTAAAGTTTGAAGTCTGGTAGACTGATACCTCCCAATTTGTTCTTTTTGCTTAAGATTGCTTTGGCTATACGAGGTCTTCTCTGGTTCCAGATGAAGCATAGAATTATTTTGTCTAGATCTGTAAGGAATGATGATGGTATTTTTGTAGGGATTGCATTAATTCTGTAGATCACTTTAGGTAGTATGGACATTTTAACAATATTGATTCTGCCAATCCTTGAGCATGGTAGGGTTTTCCGTCTGTTTATATCTTCCACAATTTCTTTTCTCAGTATTTCATAGTTCTCCCTATACAGGTCTCTCATTTCCTTCATTAAATATATTCCTAACTATTTAATTTTTGTTGATGCTATTGTGAAAGCTGTTGCATATTTGTTTTGGTTTTCAGCTTGACTGTTATTGGCATATATGAATGCTACTGATTTGTGTGCATTGGTTTTGTATCCTGAGACTTTACTGAATTCATTTATCAATTCCAGGAATCTCTTGGTTGAATCCTTGGGATTTTCTAGATATAGTATCATATCATCAGTAAAGAGTGAGAGTTTGACCTCTTCTGCCCCCATTGGGACACGCTTAATTCTCCTCTCTTATCATATTGCTCTGGCAAGGACTTCCAACACTATGTTGAATAGAAGTGAAGATAATGGGCAACCTTGTCTGATTCCAGTTCTAAGTGAGAAAGCTTTCAATTTTTCCCCAGTAAGTATGATATTGGCTGTGGGTTGATTGTGTATGGCTTTAATAATTTAAAGGTATGTTCCATCTATGCCTATTTCATTAAGAGTTTTTATTATGAATGCCTGCTGGATTTTGTCAAATGCTTTTTATGCATCTATTGGGAGAATAATGTGGTCTTTGTTCTTGCTTTTATTTATGTGGTGAATTATATTTATAAATTTGCATATATTGAACCAGTCTTGCATTGCTGGGATAAAGCTCACCTGATTATGATGAATTATTTTTTTGATATGCTGTTGGATTCAGTTTGCTAAGACTCTTTTGAGGAATTTTGCATCTATATTCATGAGGGATATTGGTCTGTATTTTTCTTTTTTTGCTGTGTCCTTTCCTGACTTTGGTATCAAGGTGATATTGGCTTCACAGAAAGGAGTTGGGGAGGATATCATCCTTCTCAATGTTTTGGAATAATTTCTGCAGTATAGGTATGTGTTCTTCTTTGTAAGTTTGGTAAAATTCAGATGTGAACCCATCTGGATTGGGACTTTTTTTTTTTTGTTGGAAGATTTTTAATAGCTGCTTCAATTTCTGTGTTTTATATTGATATGTTTTGGAATTCTATTTCTTCCTGATTGAGCCTAAGGAGGTTGTGTGTTTCTAAGTATTTGTCCATTTCCTCCATGTTTTGTAGTTTTGGGGCACATAGATTTTTATAGTGTTCAAAGATAATGTTTTGTATTTCCATGATGTCTGTAATGACCTCTCCTTTTTCATTTCTAGTTGAGTTTATTAGAGTCCTTGCCTTTCTAGTTCATGTCAATCTAGCTAGATGGCTGTCTATTTTATTTTTTTGAGAAACCAACTTTTGGTTTTATTAATCTTCTGTATAGTTCTTTTGTTCTTGATTTCTTTTAGTTCTTCTCTGATTTTAGCTATTTCTTTTATTCTGCTAGGTTTAGGATTGATTTTCTCTCCCTTTTCCATTGCCTTGAAATGGTTTATTAGTTTGTTGATTTTTGAGCTTTCTGTCTTTTGGATGTGAGCATTTAATGCTATTAGTTTTTCTCTCAGGAATGTTTTTGCTGTATCCCACAGATTTTCATAACTTGTGTCCCTGTTATCATTTAGTTTGAAGAATCTTTTGATTTCCATCTGGATCTCTTCCTTGACCCAATAGTCATTCAGCAATAGATTGTTTAATTTCCATGACTTTGCGAAGTGGTGAGGATTCCTGTTGGAATTGATCTCTAATTTTATACCACAGTGGTCTGAAAAGATACATGGTTTAATTTCTGTTTTTTTAAATTTGTTGAGATCTGATTTGTGGCCTAGGATGTGATTGATTTTAGAGAAAGTTCTGTGACCAGATAAGAAGAAAGTATATTTTGCTTTAATTGGGTGGAATGTTTTTTAGATGTTTGTTAGACCCATTTTTTCTAGAGCTCTGTTTAAGTCCATTGTTTCTTTGCTCATTTTCTGCTTGGAGGATCTGTCCAGTTCAGTCAGTGGGGTGTTGAAATTCCCAGCTACTATGGCATTAATGTTTATCATGTTATGTAGATCAAGCAGGATTTGCTTTATGTATCTGGACGCTCCCATGTTGGGTACATATGTTTTAAGAATTGTGAAGTCTTCTGGTTGGATTTTTTCCCTCCACCATTATATAGTGACCATCTTTGTCTTTCTTTCCTTTTGCTGTTTTAAAGTTTATGTTATCTGATGTAAGAATAGCTACCCTAGCTTTCTTTTGGTTTCCATTTGCCTGAAAGTTTGTTTTCAGCCCCTTGTATTTGAGTCTGAAAGCATCTTTGTGAGTAAGATGTATTTCCTGGAGACAGCAGATACTTGGCTTGTGTTTTTTAATACACTCAGACAGTCTGTGTCTCTTCAGTGAACAATTCAAGCCATTCACATTTATTGAGAGAATTGATATTTAGGGTAGATTTCTGTTCATACTGTTGGATAAATTCTTATTGTTTTACCTCTCAAATCATTGTGGAATTAAGGTTCTGGACTTTAACTCTTGAGTGATTTTACTTTGTTGGTTTTCTATTGTGTTGTTCAGTGCATAATGCAGGTCTGAGTACTTCCTGCAGGGAAGCTCTGGTCTTCACAAATTCCATCAGTGATTGCTTGTCTGGGCAAGTCTTTATTTGTCCCTCATGGATGAATCTTAGTTTTGCCAGGTAAAGAATTCTAGGTTGGCCATTATTTTGTTTTAGAAGATTGAGGATGGGTCCCCAGTTCCTCTGGCTTGCAAGGTTTCAATTGAGAAGTCTGCAGTTAGTCTGCTAGGTTTTCCTTTGTAGATTATCGGCTATTTTCATCTTACTACTCAAAGGATTGCTTCTTTTGTGCTTACTTTGGCCAGCCTAATAATTATGTGATGCAGTGATTGCCTTTTCATATTGAGTCTCCCAGGAGTTCTGTGTGCTTCTTGTACTAGATATCTAGATTTCTGGCCAGGCCAGGTAAGTTTTCTTCCATTATTCCAAGAAATAGATTTTCCATCCCTTGTGTATTTTCTTCTTCTCCCTCTGGGATGCCTATAATTCTTATATTTGTTCATTGTTGTTGTGTTTTTTTTTTTTTACATAATCCCACATTTCTTGTATGTTTTGCTCATGTCTCTTGCTTCTGTGTTCTTTTTCTCCATCTGATTTGTTTAGCACATAGGCATTATCTTCAAGCTCTGAGATTCTTTCATTTATGTGATCCATCCTATTCTTAAGGCTTTACACTGTGTTTTGTAGTTCCTTGAATGCCTCCTTCATTTCCAGTGTTTCTGTTTGGTTCTTTCATAATATTTCAATTCCTATAGAGAATTTTCCATTCATTTCCTGTATTGTTCTGGTGGCTTCTTTGTGTTGGGCTTCTATTTTCTTTTCAATTCCATTCAGTTTTCTTACAATCCACATTTGGAATTCTTCCTCTGTCACTTTAATCATTTTGTTTAAGTTGGTATTCTTTGTTGGGGATCTAATGATTTCTTTTGGGAGTGACTTTTCTCTCTTATTTTTCATGTTTCCTGCAATCTTTCACTGATTATTTCTCATCAGCCTACTTGATTGAGACCTGGAGATGCTAGTACTGGTTTATGGTCCTATCTCCGTGTCCCCAAGGGTTGTTCCTTGACAGTGCTGGGGAGAGGCACACTGGTCCTGTATTATCTTAGGGATTTTTTAGCAAGTTGAGCTATCTCTGATCTGTTGTCTTTACCTCTTGCCAATGGAGACTAGTGAGTTTGGTCCCTCAGCTTAAGCTCCTAACTGGTGGATCTTACTTGTGGGTATGACTCCACTGTTCTCTAATAGCTTGAGATGAAAGGTACTGTGTTAAGCTATAGGGTTATCCTTTCTGTCATTGATTGTAGCTTGTGTGGAGGGGCCAGTTATCAAGGTAATCTGATGTCTCTGTGGTAGGCTCTGGTCTCCCATATGGGGTATATGAATGCCCTGATCTTTGGGAGGAGGCTTGCCAGTCCCAAAGGTTACTTGGACCTGTTCCCCCTGAAGGTAGGGGTAAGGGTAAGATAGATCACAGCTGCTGTCCACAAGCCTGGGTGTGTGTGCTTTTGTGGTTGCTTGATGTGCTGCTTCAAGGAGCAAATAATATGTTATTCAGGGCTCTTTCACCACACATGGAAGGCTGCTCCTGATGGGAGAGGTCAATTGGTGCAATTGCTGAAGTCTATGGCCAGGTTTTTCCTTCCCTGTCCACAAACCCCAATGCTGGCAGCCACCTGGACACAGAGAGCAAGCCCTAGAGTTATGAACTTTTTAGATGACCTAAGCCAATCCAGTGGGCCAAATCAATAGGCCACTGACTATTTTTCAGCACTAAAGCCCACAGATTCATGCCAGTCACACAGAGAAAGCAACTTTTCTTGTTTCTCACCACTTCCAAGGGCAGAGCCCATTGCTCCTGGCATGAAAGTCCCCAGGCTTAGGGAGGGGTGTTGCCCAAACTGCCATGAACTGTAGCATCTCCGGGCTGTAGACCCCCAAAATGGCAGCCATCTTCCCTTGGAGAGCTAGCGCGGGGTCCACCACTGAGGAGTTGGCAGACGCTGGTCCAGCAGGCTGAATCAGCTAGCCACCAGTTGTCCCTTCTGCACCACAGCCCCATAATTTCACGTCTGCCTAGCAGAGGGTCCTGCTTTTTCTGTCCCACCCTGAGATGGCTGAATCATCAGCAGTTTCCAGTAGCAGAGCTCCCTTTTCAGCATTCACCTCCTGTGCATTGGTCCCACTGACCACCAGAGGTGAGGTGCCTGTCTCCAAACTCCCTTGCCCAGTCCTGGGAAGTAACCACTCAGACCAGTCTCTCCCCAACCTAGTGAGGTCCCAGCACAGAGCACCAGGAAGTTCAGAAGAATGTTTCCCGCTATTGTCTCTTCTCCACAGACCCTGTTGTCCTGTGCCACAATTTTGCACTGAATTCAGGTGCATCACTGGCTGAGGGGGTGTGGAGGTCTGTCGGGGAGCTGGGCGTCCTCCTGTGGGTCAGACTGCACAGAGCTGGCTGGCAGGGCAGGCGTGACCCTCCCTGGCTCTATTCCCTATTGTATATCTCACACTCTCCAGACTTTGCACTTGTATCTCCCTTTCACCTTTTTCCCCCCTGCACTGCATGTCCCACACTGTTTTTCTGCAGACTCCCAGTGCTTTTCTTGGAGGGGAGTGATCCACTCATGTGTAACCATCCGAGTGCTTCACCCCCTTCTCTGGGAGAAGAGAGCCAGGAGGTCACCACTAATCCACCATTTTTTCCCCTCTACCTCACTTTTTTTTTTCATGGCTGCATATTATTTGGCATGGAGGCACTAATATTTCTTTAATCTGTCACCTATTGATGGAGGACTGGAGGACTGGACATGTACCATTTTTTTAGTACATTGAAACATTATTTAAGGCTAGTGTGTGATTTATATATTATTCCAAGACACATAATTATAAAAATAAAAGAAAATATGCTTTTAGTATCCATATTTTAAAAAGTGCTGTCCTAAACAACAGAATATTATCAAATGTCTAGACAATATGAATCTGATAAGTTAAGTTATATCTCATTGCTGTGTCCCTTCTTTTGTGGTACTTTCTTCAAGGCAAAAACAAAATAAGTACCAATGAAATGAAACGCTGTTTTATTCTAAATATTAAATTTGCTTTCAATAATTGCTTATTATTTTTCTTCTAAAATAAACGTATTCCCAGTATGTTCTAGGAATTTCTGTTTCATTAAAAATAAAATCCTTATTACATAAAGAACCTGCAATAGTAGAAAAGAAAATTATCTCAAATTTTAAGTTGTCAGCAAATTTTGAATAGCAATTCCCAAACTTCAAATCATGCAAGGTAGTTAACCTTTTAAATTAGAGTTCTGATGAGTTTTTAATATAAACAATAAATCCCTAATTGTTATCACAAAAAGTACAGTTTGGGGAAAAACTATGGTTCTCAAAGAAATGGCTACATCTAACCTCTTAGGTGCTTAGAAATTATTTATTGAGAGAAGTAATTAGATAAGAAACCTAGTGCTTTGTTCCACCTGGGTGATGGGTGATGGGGGGAAGGCATCTTTCCTCAGCTGCACAGAAATTAGGGTGCAGCTCTCAGGAGCCTGGTTCTTAAGGCCTACCCAGCTGCAGGGACAGGTGGCAGGTGAGGATGGCACGTGGACATAGTGAAGCACTTCCTAAGGCAGGTTGGACAAGTCTGCACAATTTTAGGAAGCTAAAAGGTGAAGTAAAAGGCCAAAATGAAAACAGTCCATTCCACAGAAGGAATTCTCTCATCTATATTCGAAAAACGTCCAAAGAGTACAAAGTTGCCAATGATTCGTTAAAATTTCTTCATTCCACTCCAAGTACCTAAGGGTACAAGGAATTGCAATCTTCTCCTTCTTTTTGTAGGGGGGCAGATGGGAAATAAAGTGAAGCCATCTGAGCAGAGGGAGGGATAGGAAAGCGAAAGGTCTGTTATGAGGGGTGGGGGAGAGAAGAGGAGGTTGGGAGGCAGAGTTGGGCCAGCCCTCTTTGGCCTCCACCTTGGATCTGTCACTCTCCTCCCACACTTGTGACTACAAATGGCGGTCGCCCTGGTTTTACCTGACCATGCGCTAGCTGCAATCACTTGATCAAGAGCCTCTGTCCTGAACTGAGCCAATCTTACCTCCCGTATTCTCTCTCTACCACCACCCCTCCTCCAGCCATGGGGCCTGAGGTGGGTGCTTGACCCAAGTTAGGCAAGTTAGATTTTTCATCAGAAAAAAAAAAAATAAAAAGTCTTTTGGTAGTAGAAATGATAAGAAAGGAAGCTCAGGTGATTGCAGTGAGTGTCTGGAGAAAGCTCCTCCTCTCTCACCCTCCTATACACTCCAAAGTAAGCGTCTGCCAACTACTCTTCCCAGAGGGACTCTCTTGCTTGCTGGCCCCTGGTCGGGTTTTTCCTGGGGTGGGGGATCTAAAGTGTTTCTGGCTGGGAGGGCTTTGAGGATGAAGCCTCAAGCCATTAGACACCTCCACAGGAAAGGGGAGTTTATTAGCCTGGCTCTCCTAGTGGCAAGCTGTAACCCTATGTTCTCCAACAAGCAGAATTAGGGAACACCAATAAGTGGATTCAGAGGACGGTGGGCAGTGTGAGAAGGCTAAGCAGGGGGTCACAGTGGCAGGAGGTGAGCTGTGGGTCACAGTGAGGAAAAGGTGCCGGTAGGCTACGGAGGGGTTTTGCACAAACTGCCCACACTTAGGCACTGTCAGGACCCAGGCACAGGACCTGCACACGCCACCCTAGAATTGTGGCCACTTGCTTATCAGCTTGTTTCTCAGCCCCCAGGGACCTGACCCGAACAGCTTCTCCCCCAGCCCAAAGCAGAGGCCTCTGGGGCAGGAGGCCCTGATCCCAGCCTGGGGCTCCCTCTTTAGTGAGACAGCAATAGGGAGTTCAAGTTAAAGTTTAGACTTTGGCAGACTCAAGGAAATTTCACAGGAATTCAGAATTATAACATTTTCTTATAAATTGTTGATTCTTAATTTTCCTCAAAATAAGTAGAAAATAGATATCATGAGAGATTATTTGTCAATTTTTAACAGCTGTAATCAGTATTTTTCAACCTCCTTAGGTCAATATAATGTCACTGCATCAGCAACAGGACTCTGAACATTTTACTCCTGCTGCTAGTCTGCGCTTTAAACTCAACTCCAACTCCTCATACTCTGGATTTAATACATTAGGGGGTTTCATATGGCTACCCATAGAAAACTCATTGTTGCAAAACACTCATGATATTGTCATTAAACTGCCTCATTCTTTTGACCTTGAACAATGCTATCTTTTTTCCTAATAAAGATAATTGCTATGTATATCAGATAAGATTTCCACCCTATGAAATAATTTTGTTACCTGAAATATACTATATAATAGTAAACCATTTTCTATTGTTCAGAAAACCATACTATTTTATCATTTAGGTAAATAAAACTGGCTTGCCTCTTTTTGAATAAAGTTTTCATCACTTATTTGTTTCGTATCTAATTTTTTTACAAAAAAATCAAGTGCAGCCTTTAAATTGTCACTAATCAATAATAAATATTGATGTAAACATATGACTAAAAATATGGATTTAAGAGTAATCAATTTGGATAATCAGTCTTCATTGAGTAGTACTGATGGTAAACATAGTTATGGATTTTTTGATATCCAAATTGAAAACAAGAAAAAATAATTTACAAAGTAAGGCAGGAGAAGGACAGAGTAAATACATAAGGGTAAAGGATCAATTTTTGTAGGTACTCTTTTTTTAAAGGAAGAGAAGTTGGCCTCCAGTAGAGAAATAATACACAATCTGCTTTCCTAAGGGAAAAGTGGTTAAGGCAATGAGGCAAAAGGCAGATGAAATTGCTAAAGATTTACTTTGCTTGGATAGAGAAAGTAGAATGAACTCACTTTTGTCATTGTGATGAAAGCTATGAGGCCAACTTTAAGTAAAATGCCAAGTCCCTTGGTCCCCCAAGACATTCATACACAGACTCGTAGAATCAGTCAGGAATGTCTATATGGTAGGAAGGAATACTTAATTCAGGAAAGAAACAATAGATAATAATAATAATTATAAAAATAAGAATAGCAAACTTTATAAAAAGCTTATATGTTTAATAATCAAAATCTTTTACATATTTAAAAGGAATATTTTAGTTAATCCACATTTACCATATCTATTCTTACCTGAAAGTAAAGACTCATGGTCAGAGCTGAAGCACTAAGATATTAAGCTGTTAACAGCAGCCGTGGCAATAATGTATGATGGTGTTGATGAGTAGCCAAAATAAACTATATTAAAACAATGAAGTAAGTGTAACACTAGTAGCTACCAAATAGTGAGATTCACTTCTCTAAAAGTAAAGTGAATTCTGGCAAGAAAATGTTAAACTACTTTGCTGGAGAAAAGTAAGCATTTGTTTTACTGCTGATTTCTTAAAGGGAAAATATGCTCTGAAGTGTGTGTGTGTGTGTGTGTGTGTGTGTGTGGTTGTAATTTCAGGTAGTAGACAGTATTTTTATCATGCTATTCGGAGGTTAAAAAAAAAGCATATCTCTGAATCTGGCAGGATTTCAGCCATGCTTCCTGATATCTTAGCACATGCCTTGCCATTGTACATAATATTAATTTATAAAATGTATTCCATTAAAAATGCACCTAAATCCCTACTTCTTTGATAATGGACAATTTGAAAATAAATGGATAGTAACTTTATAATAGTCATTTTGAGTTGACATTAAATTGCAACAATATTGAGGATAAGAAAACAGCCTTGTGCTAAATTACATCTGCTCTCCCCTTAAACTCTGTGTTCCAAGTCCCCAAAGACACTTCTTAATACCACATGACAACTTAGCATTTTCCCCATGGTGGTTCTTTATTTACAGAGGAAATGAAATGATTTGTTGAATATGTATATATCACTCCTTTTTTTCTCATGTGCATTCCTGATCAAAAATTTAAAAAATACATATAATATAAAGGAATGACATATACTAATCAGATCTGTGTTGCTCATCTGTTTTCAATTCCAGTGTTGCAAATTAGACATGCAATTTATGAAGACCTACACTGACAAAACTCTAACAAGAGTTTGCTAACTCTCACATTAGAAATAAAACATCAATTACCATGTAGGCCTGTGTATAATCTGAACATGAAGTAAACATCTTCTTAAAATTAAACAAAGAAAAATGAGAAACAGAATAAGACATATGGCTATGTTGATTTGTCCACAGCATGAAGAGCAAGGCATTCAGCTCTGTGGGCTTGTTTACATTAATGTGGGCATCACTGTGTATCTCTGATAGCCTCAAAGACAAAAATAACACACTCTTCATTTCATAAAACATAATAAAAGAACTTTCCTTGAAGTGATGAGAAAGGCATTATCATCAAGTGATGGGGGAAAAATAAATAAAAGCAATACAATGTTATATCAAAAGTAGCTGGATGAGAACAAGCACCTATAACAAAGTACTATAGACTGCATGACTTATAAACAACAGAAATTTATTTCCCACAGGTCTGGAGGCTGGAAGTCTGAGATGAGGGTGCCAACATGATTGGGTTCTGGTGAGGGCCCTTTTCTGGGTGCAGATGTATTCTGGTCTTGCTGTATTCTTATATGGCAAAAAGAGAACCTGAGAGCTCTCTGGGAACCCTTTTATAATGACATTAATCCCATCCATGAGGGCTCTGCTCTCATGACCAAAAACCCTCCCAAAGGCCCTATCTCCTAAAACCATCACACTGGGGATTAGGATTTCAACACATGAATTTGGGGGGAGGAGGCACAAACATTCAGTCCCTTCTAGGTGTTCTGTGGAAAGCAAGAAGGTTGGAGAACTGTTATGAGAGCCATTGATGAAAAGAAGCATGCATTTATTTTTTATCAGATTAAAGATTGTATGGTTTTTGTCATGCAGATGCAATGACAACATGCCCTAGAGGCATTACAAAAATCTTAGTGCATTGTCAAGAAACATTTTTCCTGGGGCAAATACATCCTGAGCAAAGGAGTAGCATTAGACCTTCATAGTAAAGTCTGTTCTATTGTTTCTAATATTTGTATTCTTTAGGAGAATCTAATAATATTAAAAGAGTCTAGTCTTAAAGATCACTGTGCAAAGATAATGCAAAACTCCCCAAAAGTTCATCTTCAAGTCAGCTATGTCAGGTGCTGTGGTACTTGAGAATCTTTTCATTAACACTCACCTGAGGAGAAGACAGGTCCAACAGATCAAAGAACCATATGTGTCAACAACTGATATACAACTTTATACAACTGATACCACAGACATATAAAATGTCGTCTGTGAATACTATGCCAATCTCTATGCACACAACTAGAAAATGTAGAGAAAATGGACAAATTTCTGAAAACACACGACCTTCCAAGACTCAGTCAGGAAGAAATAGTGATCCTGAATAGACCAATAATGAGCAATGATATTGAAGCAGCAATAAAAATTCTTCCAACAACAAACACAAAAACCTCCAGACCAGATGGACTCATAGCCAAATTTTACCAGATCTACAAGGAATAGTTGGTACCTATTCTGAGAAAATTATTCCATAGCGTGGAGAAGGAGGGAATCCTCCCCAGCTCATTCTATGAAACCAGTATCACCTTGATACCAAAGCCAGGAAAGGACACAACAAAAAACAAAACTACAGACTAATATTCCTTATGAATATAGATTCAAAAATCCTCAATTAAATACTAGAATACTTAATTCAACAGCATATCAAAAACATAATCCACCTTGACCAAGTGGGCTTCATCACAGGGATGAAAGTTCTACATACATAAATAAATAAATGTGATGGACCACCTAAAAGAAGCAAAAGCAAAGATCCTATGATCTTCTCAATTGATGCAGAAAAAGCATTTGACAAAATTCAGCACCCTTTCATGATAAAAACTCTCAACAAACTAGGCATTGAAGGCACATATCTCAAAATTATAAAAGCCAGATTCCAAAAATGCACAGCCAACATCATACTGAATGGGGAAAAGTTGAAAGCATTCCCACTAAGAACTGGAACAAGACAAGTATGCCCACTGTCACCACTTCTATTCAACATAGTGCTAGAAGTTCCAGCCAGAGCAATCAGGAAAGAGAAATAAATTAAGGGTATCCAAATGGGAAAAGAGGAGGTCAAATTACCACTTTTTATAGATGACATGATCTTACACCTAGAAAACCCCAAAGCTTCCACCAAGAGACTTCTGGAATTGATAAATAAACTCAGCAAAGTCTCAGGTTACAAAATCAATGTACACACATCAATAGCATTCATATACACCAATAGCAGTGAAGCTGAGAATCAAATCAAAGACTCAATACCATTCTTGACTGCTACAAAGAAAATAAAATAATTAGGAATATACTTAATCAAGGAAGTGAAAGATCTCTACAAAGAGAACTATGAAACACTGAGGAAAGAAATTGCAGATGATAAAAACAAGTGGAAAATATATCATGCTCATGGATTGGTATATTCAGCATTGTTAAAATGTCCATACTACCCAAGGTGATTTACAGGTTCTATGCAAGCCCCATCAAAATACTAATGTCATATTTCACAGATCTAGAAAAAATAATTTTACGTTTCATGTGGAACCAGAAAAGAGCCTGAATAGGCAAAGCAATCTTAAGCAAAAGGAATAAATTGGGAGGCTCACATTACCAGATTTCAAACTATATATTACAAGACTATGGTAACTAAATTAGCATGGTTTAGGCATAAAAATAGAGACATTGTCCAATGGAACAGAACAGAGAACCCAGATATAAAACCATCCATTTACAGCCATCTGAGCTTTGCCAAAATAGACAATAATCTACACTGGGGGAAAGAATCCCTATTCAATAAATGGTGCTGGGAAAATTGGATAGCCACATGCACAAGAATGAAACAAGATCCATATCTCTCACCACTTACGAAAATTAATTCAAGATGGATAAAGGACTTAAATGTAAAGCATGAAACCATAAGAATTCTAGAAGACAATGTTGGAAAAACCCTCCTAGATATCAACCTAGGCAAAGAATTTATGAAGAAGACCCCGATGGTAATCACAGCAACAACAAAAGTAAATAAATGGGACTTGATTAAATTTAAAAGCTTCTGCATAGCCAAGGAAATAATCAACAGAGCAAATAGACAACCTACAGAATGGGAGAAAATACTTGCATATTGTACATCCAATAAAGGACTAATAACCAGAATCTATAAAGAACTCAAGCAAATCAGCAAGAAAAAAAATCAAACTACCCCATTAAAAAGTGGGCAAAAGACATGAACAGAAGCTTTTCAACAGAAGATAAACAAATGACCAGTAAACACCTGAAAAATGCTCAACATCACTAATCATCAGGGAATCACAAATTAAAGCCACAGTGAGATTTCACCTTACCCTAGTCAGAATGGCCTGTATTAAAAAGTCCAAAAATAGTAGATGTTGGTGTGGATGCAGAGAGAAAGGAATACTTATACACTGTTAGTGGGAATGCAAATTAGTACAACCTCTATGGAAAACAGTATGGAGATTTCTCCGAGAACTTAAAGTCAACCTACCATTTGATCCCACAATCCCACCACTGGGTATTTACCCAAAGGAAAAGAAGGCATTTTATCAAAAAGAGACCTGCATTCGAATGTTTGTTGCAGCACAATTCACAATTGCAAAGATGTGGAATCAACCCAAACGCCCATCAATTCATGAGTGGATTAGCAAAATGTGGTGTATGTATACAATGGAATACCACTCAGCCACGAAGAAGGATGATTTAATGCCTTTTGCAACAATTTGGATGGAACTGGACACCATTATCCTAAGTGAAGTATTGCAAGAATGGAATAAACAAACACCACAGGCACTAACTATTAAATTGGAACTAACTGATGAGCACACATGTGCATAGAGGAAAATAATACTCAATGGAAATCAACTGGGGGGGGACAGGGAAGAAGGGGGTGGGTGAAAATCTACCTAATGGGTACAATGAACACTACTATCTGGGTGTCAGACACACTTATAACCCTGACTCAAGCATTATAAAAGCAACCCATAGAACCAAAAACATATGTACTCCTGTAATATTTTAAAATAATCATTTTTAAAAGGGTAGCCCATAATATTAAGAAATAATTTAAAATAAAGGAACAAACATCATGGTATATGTCCCACAGTTTCATTATATACTGTTGAATTTACTTTATCAATCTATTCATCTATTATACATGAAATAAAATTATTTTAAAATGAAACAGAATTTGATGTACAAACAAATGTTTGTACATCAAATTCTGTTGTCCACATACAATTTGAAAAGACTAAAAGACAGAAATCACTGGGCATGATGGCTCACGCCTGAAATCTTAGCAGGAGGATCGCTTGAGGCCAGGAGTTCGAGACCAGCCTGAGCAACCTATCGAGACTTGTCGCTAAAAAAAAAAACAAAAAAACAAAAAACAAACAAAAAAAACCCCAAAACGAGCCAGGTGCAGTAGCATGCTCCTGTAGTCCCAGCTACTTGGGAGACTGAGGCAGGAGGATGGCTTGAGCCGAGGAGTTTGAAGTTACAGTGAGCTATGATGATGCCACTGCACTCTAGCCTGGGCGACAGAATGTTTAAAAAAAAAAAAAAGAAAGAAAGAAAGAAAAAGAAAAAAAATTATACACAACTCCCTTCACAATAGGTAATGGCAGACCTTTCCTCCACTCCTATAAGGAGTGAGAAAGGCATCCACCAGCAAATGATAAGGGAAAAAAAATGAATGAAAGCATATTGTTAAATTAGTAATGTTTGTGACTAAATTGTAGCAAATAATACACACAAAATGTATAGATCATGAACTCAGATTTAACAGGATCATCTTTTGAAAATACTAATAAGTTTTATATTCCTCTCCTAGTAAATCATGTATCTTAGCAATAATTTCATCTTTATTGCCCCAAAGAAGCAGGGCTGCACTGGTGACAATTCCAAATAGAAGAGAATAAGACGCTTGGTAGTTCCCTACAGACTGGAAGAGATGCCTCCTCTTTCTGGTTCTGGCAGATTATGAAAAAGAGAAGGGGATGAACATACAATAGAAAGGGCAGGAGGTGAGGCATGTATCTAGACGACTCTGTTACAGCTAAAGTCCCAAGTCAAGGCATGTTAGATACACTGAGGAACAAGCCAAAAAGAGATGAGAGTTTGATTTCACTTCCTACTTGAGTTTCTGATGGGAGACCACCTAGCAGAGTACCTATGATACACCTGACTGCTGCTTACCAAATGTTTCTGGTTCCTTCCCCTTTCAGGTATATGCTATAATTGTAATTCCTGTTCACTTGGGGTAGGATGGGACTATTTGACTAATTGAGCTGAATAACTTTTGAGTGGAAGTAGAAGCACTTAATTACTAGTATGAGATTATCCAGAGGTCTCTTTTTTCCTCTGGCACAGAATTTTCCACATGCCTTACAAAAGAACATGAAAGTTAGCTGAGAATTTGGGTGCAACTTGGTGGAGGAAGTGATCAAGGAGTTAATCGACCCTGCAGTCAAGGGCAGAAAAGCTAATCAATGCCAGCAACCAAGTAAGACTCAACAACTAGAGTCTGGAGAATCCACAGCACCAGTAGATATGATGTGGTATCTGCCTGCAAAGGGTGATGTCCTTGCTTTCTGGGAGCATGGCCTATGCCAAGTGAACAGCCAATGGGATGTGGCAACTGTAGACTTTGGGAGTGGTGTCAAAAAACACCTGGAGATAAAAGTAAATTTACTATACCTTAGCAGATGTCATCTAAGGACCTAACAACCCAAGGACCTGACCAGTAGAGACCAACACATATACCAATGTATACTGAGAAACCTTCTCCACCCACCCAGTGCCATGAGTTTACATGAGCCATCATATGTCAAGATGCCATCTTGGAAAACATTAGAGAGAGGATATGAAAATCTGAAAGATAGTGCTTACTGGAAAAGATGGACTCATCTAAAATAGCCTATTCAACACAGTAGAGACTGAGCCATTGACTTATATCTTGTTTTTTCCATATCTGATCATATATAGGAACTAAAAATGGATTTGCAAGCAGGTAGCCATTTTCCTTACAACATCCCAAATACTAGAGGTGACTGACAATACTGAAAAGAAAAAATGATTAATTTATTTTCATGACTGCTTTATAACCTTTACAGTAGGGATCTTAACCCCTAGAAACCTGAAATGGTGCTGAAAGGATCAGAGCAGCCAAATGCTTCCACTCTGTGGGATTAATCTATGGCAACTTCTTAATGAGCCTTTCACTCACCTGATACCTCTCTCTGCACGTGCCATCAATTATACATTTTAGGTAAGTTACGGTATGATACAGCTAACAGTGCTGGTCATAGCTAATGATAAATATCATTTGCAGATTCATTCACTCAGAATTGACACATCTGACTCCTTGGCCACATTTACCATTGATGCTATTATGTTTGGCTGCAGAGAGCAGATTCATTTGACATTCAAAATGCCACTTAATGCAACTCAGAGGAAAGGGTGAAATAAAGATAAAGTGTCTATTGGCTCTCATATTTCTAATAACTATTAGAAGAGGTAGTAAACAGAATTTCATCTCATGGCTACAAGCAGAATGTTTCCCTGTACAGTCATACAATTTTATCAATGCTGTTTTTGAAATGCCTTTTTATTAGATTTAAATCACTGCATTTAAGGTCTGGGAACATTGACCAGCTCCATCTGGCCTTGTATCTATAAACAAATGAGAGGAATAAATAAGGTGTATAATTTGGGGAGAGAAAAGTGACCAAAAAGTGTAACTAATATAAAGTTTGAGTCTAAAATTTTTGAATATACTAACATTGAATACAGTATGTATTGACAAACTTTCAGATTTCATAAATTACTACATTTGTTTTAATGATTTTCATTATTTATTTGAAAAAAGTGAATTTTACACTATTTTTTATTTTGAGATATTGCATTCTTAAAAATAATGGAAAGCTCATACAGGTCACATGTTGTAAAGAAATGCTTCAGGGTTAACTTTCCCAGTGTAAGCATTTTCCCTGTATTTTGTAATCTGATTTTAACCCAGGCTGATAGGTTAAAATCACTAATAATCATATTCCTCAAAGTAAGAAATAAATATTATAATATTTAAAGTCTTTTATAAAATGCTCAGAATTAATTCCTTTATATGATACATTTGGGTCTTTTTCTAGATCTATCAACATAACCCATGGTCAGTGTTTTGAGAAAGCATGGCCAGGTAGATCAAAATTTGAATGCTGGAGAAATATAAGGACAAAGAATAAATGAGTCCTGTGCAGTCTATTTCTACTTCTTTTCTGTTTGCAATAAATAATATCATGTTCTAAATGATCCTTTTGATAAAGTTAAGTTCTAGCAAAAGTAACACATCTATTCTTCAATTCACTGGACTTTCTATTTGGATATTTCACTGACACAAGGAAGTATATTACACCACAATCTTTCAGTGAGGAGAGTATATTGCTCTACCAAGTCATTAATAAAGTAGGGTTTGGGCTGGCAATGAGAGTTAATTTGGACATTTTCTGGCAAGAGAAAAAGAAGGCAAAACAAGTACCTATGTCCAACAAGCCTATTTCAGATCTCTTTGGACTATACTGTGAGTCTTGTTGCCATCCCTGTTTTCTTATTTCACCCCCTTAGAAGAGAATATGGTGGTTATAACCTTACGGGATGTGCAGCTGAGAAATTTCAATGAATATTTATGATTAGAGATAGAATAACTGTAAAAACAGACTATTGTTTTGACAGATTAACTGGAGAGTCAATACCAATGTGGTTTACTCTAAGCTAGCTCTGTGTGTGTGTGTGTGTGTGTGTGTGTGTGTGTGTGTGTGTGTGTGTGAGAGAGAGAGAGAGAGAGAGAGAGAGAGAGAGAGAGAGGGAGGGAGAGAGAGAGAGAGCGCTCATTTTCTCAGTCTTCTGTGTGAATAATCTTGGAGCAGAAAGTTTTCTTTAGAAGATGATTGAGAAGAAAAACTAATTGAATTTTGTTAACACTTCCTTGTTTGGAATATATTTCAGATTTTAGTAATCTGGCATTTAATTAATAAGATTTAGAAATTATAATTTTAGGTTAAATATTAGTGCAATAGTTTTTTTTTTTTTGGTTTAAAAAACATTTTATTGAGCACACATTTAGGAAAGAAAGTTTCAGCTATGTGAAAGCTAGAAAACTAGCTTGGAGATTTCTGCAATTTATTTTTCATCATGCAATGAAAAGGAGAAATGAAGCATTGAATATTAGATCATCAAATCCAATCTTCTTTTTTCTTCTTTCACAGAGGTATAAACTGAGGCACAGAGTGGCTAAGTGACTTGGTTGGTTACTTATCTCACTAGTACAGAGCTGAGACTAGTTCTAAGTCTCCTGATTCTTGATCCAGTATACTTAGTACTTAACAGACATATGTGGCTTTCAACTAAGGAATAAAATGTAAGGGAACTTGTTCTTGCTTTATATAGTTAAAGACTTAAAATAAAATGGTTAAGATAAATTTCAAAAGTTCTTATATGCTGAAAAGAAAGTGCCTTTCATTCTTATTACTTGATTCAAGAGACATTCATTAGCTTTGCTTCCTTTCCAATTTGGCCTAAACCCAATGATCAATTATTTCAACAATTCTCAGCCATCGTCCTCAATTCCCTTAACACATTTACTGGTCATCTCACCCTCTTTCCAGGCCCCCAGCTATGGATCAATGATCTGTTTTTTTGATTTCTGCTTCTGAGTTTCTGAGAAGTGCTCAAGGAAGTTGCGTAACCACGCTGCTGGTGTCATGACTAGTGCAAACGTTCCAGACTCGCCTGGGCTTCTGATGATGCTTAGCAAGTCTTTTATTCACCCATAGCAGAGTCCCTTCCTTTTCCAGTCTTATAGGTGCAAAGGCAATATATGTAGCCTAAATGTTTGTACCCCTGTAATATTCTGAAATTAAAAACACTGGAGGAGGAAAAAAAAAGCTCTTTGTAAACAACAACTTTTTCTAATCCCCAGCCTCATCCTTGACCTTTAGCTAAGATGGTATTTCCTCATTTACTCAGAACATCAAGGTCATCACATAAGGATTTCTTCAGAATTGTCCCTATTTAAATATACTTTCCTCACCTTTCCTTCGTTTTTTAGAGGAAGCGTAAGAGTGAACAAGCGCAGGGACTCTGTAGTCAGACTGAGCACTTCAGCTCTTCAGCCCATTAGGTGTGTGAATTTAGGCAGGTGACTTACTTGTTCTTTGCCTAAGTTTTCTTCTCCGTGAGATGGGGGCAATAACAGTATCTACCTCATAGGCTTGGTGTGAGGAGTGCTGAGGTAATGTACGTGAAGAGCATGAGATAGTGCCTGCACCTCTTTCTATTTGTTAATGGTGTTTTTGTATCTCTTGAGGCCACACAGAAACTGAACTTTGCTTTGCAGATTATCCAAAGTAGATGGAACCTTGCTGTGGCTCCCTGGTAGATTCCACGCTGCAATATCAACCCTAGAGGTTGATATTTCCAGAAGGATTTTGGTAATCAAGTTCCCTAGGATTGGACTCAAGACTGATTTACCTTCCTAACCAGAGGCTGGTGGTGGTGGATGGAGGGATTGGAGAAATGTTGGTCAAAGGACACAAAATTTCAGTTAGGAGGAATAAGTTCAAGAGATTTATTGCATTGGATTATAGTTAATAACTATATATACTTGAAAATGGCTAAGAGTAGATTTTAAGTGTTCTCACCACAAAAAATAATAAGTCTATGAGGTAATGCATACATTAAATAATTTGATTTAGCCATTCTACAATGTATCCATATATCAAAACATGTTATATACCATAAATATACACAATTTGTACTTGTTAACTAAAAATAAGACTGATCACAGAAGTGATGCTGTATTCTTATTGCATCCTATTAGTTGGCTTATGATAGCCATTCGTCCTATAATTAATCATTTTGATCACTTGATTTACGTAGTGTCTGTCAACCTTTCCTGCTGTAAACTTATTCTTTTTCTCTTTGCAATTAATAAGCTTTTTGTGGGAAGATATTTTGAAACTATGTAAATATACCATTCCTCTTCAATCTTTTAGTTTATTTACCTTAGGATGGCTTCATGATTTTTAATTTTTATTTGACGGATTATAATAATCTATTACTATTACTATTTATATTGATGCTCAGATTATCAACTATTTGGTCAGCATGAGTCTCTTTAAGTTGGTTTTTATATTTTTAGACCTGTCCCCATCATTCTTTGAGCATTTCCTCACATTTTGGCGTATGAAATTCCTGCCCCAATCCTATTAATAGAATCCACATTTCTTCATTGAGCCTTGATTTTTTTGAGTGGAGACAGGTATTCAGAAGCCAAGATCTGGCACTTGGGGTGCTCCTTGCTGTTGGAGTATTGCTGTTCCCACACTTTCTCGGTGACAGAGCTAGGTGGTATGTGTTCGTGTATGATATATATGCACACACATTTTTACATTCATATATGCACATATTTATATACACATATGCACATTTACATTCATATTTTGATATATATCTAGTTAATGGAAATTGTGTTTACACAGATATCTCTGATTTTGATTCAATACCACATGGTTCATTCCATTCTCTTTCCACAGTTGCATCTTCTTTCACTGACAGTGAGAAACCTGGATCCCTTTAACTTTAGTATATTTACTTATTTGATCAATTTTCCTGAATATAACTAATCTCCCATCTCAACTATTACCCTTCCTTTGCATGGTTGTCTTCCCAGCCCACTCGGGCTTCAACACCGCACGCCAGGCACACTCCCCCGCCCCCATGGATGTCCTATTTTATCTCTCCGTGGGCTCTGGTAACACATGTCAGTATATCCCTCCTGCCCCCTCAGCCATGGAAGCCCTCTCTACCCTGCTCAGGATCCCACTTCCTGCACTGGGCACTCTGTATAGATACCCTCCTCATCCTCCTTGGGTCCTGACACCAGTCTGTACCTCCTTGTTCATACCCTCCTCACCCTGCTTGGGCTTTGAAATCTCACTCTGGGTCTCCCTCCAGTCTAGATGTCTTCCTCATTCCATCTCCCCTCCACATGGTTGCCCTCCCTGCCCTGCTCAGGTGCTGACACCACAGCAAACCATAGCAACCTTCCTCTCCCACCCCCCAGGGTGGCTCCCCTCCTCACCCTGCCTGTGCTCTGACATCCTGCTCAAGGCCACCATGGCTGCCTCTTAATTTCAGCAAAAACTATATTGTTACTCTATGCTCCCACTAATGGCTTTAGAACCGAATTGTTCAGGAAAGAAAGGGAACCAAAAAGGAAGTGGACAATTAGACTCATTGGAATTCATCCCTAACCCCAATTTTTGCCTCCTGTGCTGATCAACCATACCCATCTTGACAGCTCATCCAGTCATTTGTCTTGCCAGTTCATCCTGGTTTCTCACTCACTCCTGTCTGTGTTTTGCTTGCTCTTGATGTGTACTCCCCCTTCCCAGGCTATGTCCTCACCTCACCTCCAGGCTGCTGATGGCAGTTCAGGTCCAGGTCTCTTCTGACTCAAGCTGCTTCTGTAGCCACCACAACTATCCTCAGCAGAAAAAGATACAGTGAGTGATACCACAGAAAGGGCTGTCTCTGAGGGGTGACTGTTGAAACTACAGGCATGGAAGACGTTGTTCAAAGAGAAAGGGAAGCAAAAGAAGAGGAGACTAAAGAGTATCTTGGGAGAAATGTTTATGTGTTTAGCCTTAGAGGATAGGAAGGGGAAGGAGAAAAAAGGAATTAGAGAAGTGGTATCTTGGACTAATCTACACCCTGGAAAAATTGAAGTGGCTGTTCTAGGTGACTAACTTCTTTTTGAGGAGACTTTGACTCAATGCTGTGTCCTCAAAGAATTTAAATTGGAAGAGTAGTGGTATTATTATAAACCTGGAGTAAACTAAGAAATGCAACATTATAGAGTGACTTATTATAGTCAGAATGACTCAGTAGGCTGAGTCAAACCAGCAGCCTGTCAGATCATTGGACAGTCATTTTGCCTGACTTTGGTGTTCAGGGTCAGTTAAAAAAGGCTTGCCTCTTCTGTTTTAGTTAACTTTTGGGATGGGTGGACAGTTTTTTCTGACAATATCAGCCTTATGAAGTCATTACCAAAAGTCTTGAGGAGAAACCGTTTGAAAAGCATAGAGCTGTCACTTGGATTGCTTGGGTGAAGTTATTTGCTAAAAGCATCTTTCTTACCTTGTTCAGATGGGCAGATTCCCTGGAGTAGCGTGTGTGTTCATCTTATTCGCCACTGTGTCCCCAGCACCTAATACAGTGCCTGGCGTGTTGTACATGTCAATAAGTATTTGTAAAGTGAATGAATGAAAGGAGATTGGTCTATACTTCTTTGAAAAGTCATTGTCTGACAGTGAGAGAAGCCACCTCAGAAGTTTTTTTGGGTAACAGTGGGAAGGTGGCCATGACTTAAAAATTTTCCAAGATAGTCATCAAGGAACATCATTATGTGGCACATTAAAGATTTTGTCTGGAACAATGCTTTATTTACTGTAAATTTCCTCCATAGAAGTAAATACTGTTTTTTTTTTAAAATTATGCTTATAATTCAAACCTTTCCCAGCAGGTCAAACAGTAAGTCACCTAAGAAGCAGGTGGCTGGATGACAATACAACATTTTGAGGTGCTGTCAGAAGCAGGTAGATATTTGGGTTGGAAATAACTGAGGAGTAATGTATAACCAGTTTTATTGAACCTTGAGTTTATCCCATCCAGAAAGACAATTGTGCTGCTGATTGGGTCTTGCCCTCATATAGAAAAATTTCAAATATTTGTGGTGACAAAGCCACAGTCATTTATGAGAAAGTTATTGTACTGATTAAGTAGTTCAGTAATCATATGTCTTCCAGAGGGCTTAATGAGAATTAGTATAAGATGGTCTTCTCCATCATAAATTTTTAAATTCAATTTTATGTTCACCAGACAACTATGCTTTCAGCAGCTTGAAACTTAGTGTTTTACAAAAATAGAAGAAAAAAAGACACTAAAATTTATTTGGCATATGCTATATGCCTAGCCTTATTCTATTTAATTTAAAAAGATTTATCTGGCTGTTGAGTGAAACTTAGATGATGATTAATAGTGTGTACTTCACTTAAAGGAATTAGTTATAAAAATGTCCTAGAAGACAGAAGAGCTATGGTCCATGAGCAGACAGAGCTGGTTTTAAATCTTGGTTTTTCTTTCTTCTAGCTGGGTTTTTGGATGAGTTCTTGAATGTTTCTTTACCTAACTTTACCCATCAATAAACTGGGTTTAATAATATTATTTACCTCATTGAGAAGTTTGGATCATTCAATGAGATAGTGTATGCAAAGCACTTAGCTTAATAACTGGCACATACTAAGTACTAAATCAATAATATTAAATTCTTTGTTGTAGAAAGATTTGCCACAGATTTCCTTCAAATGCTGTGCTCCACTTAAATGAATCAATTTACAGGGAACTTTCTAGGAACTCAGATATTAGCTAAGGTAAACAACATTGGAAGAATAACATTTTTCATTAAATTTAACCTAGGGACATGTGATTCTCAATGGGAATAGAATGGGGAGGAGAGTGCTGCTCCTCACAGGATGACTTTTGAAAAATCGCGGGCTGATTTTGGTCCATACATGCTAATAAAAGATCTCTGGGTGACTGACATCCACCTTTCACAATATAAAAAACGGTGCTAGTTAGTATTAGCCACATAAACTGTGTAGAATGATGACTGATTTCATAAATGACAGCAATGCTCATTTTCATATAGACATTTAGAATGAAACATTGATGAGATTTGTGATATATGTTCTTATGCGATTACTATTTTTATTCAGCATAATGATTTGGAATGATGCCTAATGAGATAAATGGTTGACTAGAAGATTAATAATGTGTTGGTTTCCCAACACAGGAGGAAGAAAACCTGTTTTTAAGATTTTTACCAATAAGGTAAAGTGTTCCTTCAGTTTGTTCATTTATTCAACTAACATTTATTGAGTGTCAGTTAAGTGCATTCTGCTTTATTTAATCAGCATCTGATTTAATGATTGGTAAATAATAGGTGCTTAGCAAAGGTATATTGGATAATATGTATATTGGATAATATTGGATAATACATTGGTGAATGAATGAGGGGTAGATGAGTAATAAATACATGGTCTCCACTCTCTAGGAATTTATACCCCAGTGGGTTAGATAGACCGTTTGGAGGACATGGGAAAAGCTGTCTTTGAGAATGTCTTTCATGCCTTCCGCCTTAGTTCAAACTTTAGTATGTAATAAGATGATCTATGAAGTAGAGCAAATATGCACATTCCAGAGAGCTCTGATTGGCAGGGCGGGGGGAGAGCCCTGGGATCTGCATTAATGGCAAATATTCCAGGTAGTTCTTATGCAAGTGCTCTGTGTACTAGGCTTTGAGAAATAATGTTTTCATCCTATTATTAGACCCAGAAGTAAAGAATTATTGCCAAATTACATTTGTGTTTACTATTTATTGCTGATACCACCACCAACAAAAACAACAAAGCAAAACAAAGAAAACAAAACATGCTTAGATTGCCCCAGGGAAGGGAAGAACCAGTAAAAGCAATGTGACCAGCAGTGTGGGAGTGTTTCTGAGTATGGCTCCCAATCTCCTCAACTGGATTTCCCTGGAAGATGAGTGTGGCCAAGCAGCATACTGAGTAATTTCTCCATCCTTTGCTGTATTTTCTCCATCTTTTTTGGAGAAAGGTTATTAGTTATATAAACTTTTGCAAAACTGATGACTAGTTGGAAAAGACACTGAAGGCTTATCTTACCCACTCCTGAGTTTCTGTTTTTGTTGCTGTGGTTAGCATTAGGGCAATTTGACCTTGGTGATTATAAATGTCAGAAAGCAATTCATAAAAGATGTGATGTTCTCATAAACAGCTTCTGCAAAAGGAAAGACACACACAAAACTGCAGGCTCAATCAGTTGGAGAACTGATAGCAAAAAGGGACTTTGACTTCCTGTCACTTGGTGTCACTATACACAGTCTAAGCATAGCAATGTCTTTAAGTTTCCGAAGTGCAAAAGCTTGAGTACCTCACTTACCAGAAAAAAGATAAAAAAAAAAAAAAGAAAAGAAAAGAAAAGAAAAGAAAAGAAAAAAAGAAATCCAGGGGCTCATTGTGCTTTTGAGTATCTTGAAGGAGAAACTAAGTCTTGCTCTTTTTAATTTTGACGTGCACCTTTTGGCAGAGGGATTGTGTTGGCTGAGCAGAAACTGGTCTTGGGAAATCTTGGTCTACTGTGGAATCAACCATGAGTGCTAGAATACTCACTCAGCAAAAGCTAATCTTCTGGAGGATGGGCTTCCCACGTCTCTAGTGTTATTTTGGGTGAAAACAAGAGAGTTTTAAAGGCTGGAGTGGGCCAGTGCTGCTGGGCAACCCTCTAGACAGCTCAGAAACATGGGAGTGGATAAATCTAGTGGAAGATGCAAGGCTATTGAGGATGGGGGTGACAGTTGCGTCTTTCCAGCAAATACAAGCCAGGAAACATCACTCCTAAGACCAGTCATAAAGTTTGGACCACCAGCACAATGGCAAAGGTCAGCACCTTTGCTGCAGCTGCTACCATAATCCTTGGCTGGAGGTCAGTGAGAAAAGATATTCCCCCAATATTATGTTTTGTTGTGGGATCCTCATGCCTATCAGGCATCTGCCCAGGGTGTTGGAGCCCTCCCTGTTGGCTTTGTCAGTTCAAATTCACAGTCACCTCCTCAGGGCCAAACCAGTCCTGGGGTGCTGAGCTGGGACTGGTTTTAACATTTTATGGATTTGGAACCACTGACCTCTTTTCTCTTTCAGTATCAGTTTCCTAGGGAATGAGGTGAATTTTCTATTTTTAAAAAATTGTTTACTTTTATGTAATTCACAGAGTGTAACTGTTGCCATTTAAATCATTTCTAAAATGTACAATTCAGCAGCAGTTAGTATATTTGCAATGTTTATAGCTATTACCACTATCTAGTTCCAGAACATTTTCCTCTTCCTAGAAGGAAACCCTGCACCCAACCAATAGCCACTCCAATTCCCCTCTTCCTCCAGTGCCTGGAAAAAACTAATCTGATTTCTGTCTCTATGGATTTATCTATTCTGGATATTTCATATCAATGGACAATACAATATGTGGTCTTTTGTGTCTAGAATCTTTCATTTAGTATAATGATTTCAAGGTTCCAGACTTCGGCCTCCAGAACTTTGACAGAATAAATTTCTGTTGTTTTAAGATGGCAGATCTGTGGTAATTTGTTATGGTTGCCCTTGGAATCTAATACCCCCTCTCTCAGATTACTGAGCTATTTTATTTCATCTATCCCTGCCCTATAAAAGAAGATACCTTTAGTGATTCCAAGGTGACTTTCTGACCTATAAATAATTTTCTTCAAACACATACACACAATACAGTTGTAACTGTCACTTCCCTTGCTAATAAATAGGAAACGAAGCACAAAAGACCACAAATTTAATCTTTGGCTTGGCATCTGTTCACCAGGGTATCCCATTATATACTCTATATATTTTACATGATCTAGAAAGAAGATGTAAAAGTTTATTTGGTATTTAGCTTCAGTGTACAGGAACCTAGCACAAATCACAAATTTGAAAACCTCTGTATTTCATTAAGACAATATGTAAAAAGATAATTATAATTCAATGTGATAAATATTGTAATAGTATATTAGCAAAAGCCTGTGGCATCACAGAGAAGGGATTTGATTTTTAGGGAAATCTCAAGGATGTCCTATTTAAAAAGATGACAGGATTTGCTACGCAAGGAATGCATGAATCTGGAACAATGTATAGAAACACTGAAGTGTGAAAGGGTGTGATTTATTGAGGGATATAATGGGAAGTTTTGTTTGCCTGAAGGGTAGGAGGTAGGGAACAGTGAGCAATAATGCTGTAAAAGTAGGTTGGTCCCAAACTATGAAGGGTAATGAATGCTAAAATAAAGAAATTGATGGTTAATCTGTAGGAAACTGGGAGCCAACAGAAGTTTCAAAGTAGAGAAGGAAAATGATGTTGGAGGTGGGTATGGGCAATGGGCAGGATCAGAGAGTTAGAGGTAAGAGAAGATAACAGCTTAAACTAAATCATTGGTAACGAGGATGAACTTGGAGATTAGATTGGAAAGATAGTGCAAATGTGAATTGACAGTGACCTATTGGTTGTGAGATGGAGATAGATTAGACAGGGTGGCATTGAGGAAGAAGTTGATAATGCTTGATTTGGACTGAATGTTTTTATCTTCCCCAAATCCATATGTTGAAGCTTTATCCTCCAATGTGATAATATTTGGAGATAGGGCCCTTAGGAGGTCATTAAGGTTAGATGATATCCTAACAAGAAGAGACACCAGAGAGCTTGTTCCCTTTTTCTCCACCATGTGAAGACACACAAGAAGGTGGCCATCTGCAAGCCAGGACGTGAGCCTTCACCAAAGTGTGAAAATGGCCAGACCTTGATGTTGGACTTTCCAGCTTTCAGAACTCTGAGAAAATAAATTTCTGTTTGAGCCACTTAGTTTATGGTATTTTGTTATGACAGCCTATGCTGACTAGTATAATGCTTTTGGCTAGTATGTAATACTTAAATACCAAATGTCAGTGGCTTTTGACATGTTTAGAAGATGAAGGTTGAGTATGAATTCTTTTAGATCAACATAACTGGATATTAGGATCCAGAACCTGGAAATCAAAGTAATTGTCATTATTGACGCATTTAGTTCCAGAAAATGATAGTTGAACATTTGCTGTCAGGACTCAATTATTCTTATTATCCATAAACTCACATAATTATGTACTTGGATTGTGAAGCCAAGGCCAAAAATTTCCCCTTGAAAGTCAACAAGTCATGTGTGCTTTAAAAAAACAGCCGTGTCATTTTCACAGGATTATTTCTCTTAAAAAATTTTGGAGACCATTTTTACAACACTGGCCAGGAAAGCAGAAATATATATTGTAGTTACCGAAGTTGTTTAGGTTTTCTCTATTGTACTTGCTACGTATCAATGATTGTGAAAAATCTATGGAAATTATCATATCAGAATAACTCAAATGGGACACTGTTTCTTTCTTAACGGAATAAAATATATCAATAATAAAATATGATTTTGTATATTGCTCCTTTTACTACCCAATCTTTAGACCTCATAATTATTCTTAAACATTTTTTTCTCTTTCAATATCTCTACAAAAATTTAGCAGTGGAGTGACTGGTCATTGCTTACTTATATCTAAAATCACTGACATTATAGTAGCTTTATAACCTAACTCTCATTAGGGAAATTAGAAGCATTGCCATAAGTAAGTGAAATCGGATTCAATTTAACAAATTTCCTTGGCAAAAATAAAAGACCGAAAGTATCTTTGTGATTTATGAAATGCGGTCATTCAAAAAATGCTGGTTCCCTTTTTTATTCAGTTTTGAAAGTGCCTGTATACATGATTGCATTCACATGGCTACATTCTCACTGTATCATTTTTTTTGTTGCTACTGGAACAAATTACTACAAATTTCGAGGCTTCAGCACTACACATTTATTCTCTTACCAGTGTGGAGGTCCAAAATCTGAAATAAGTCTTGCTGAGCCAAAATTATGTGTGATCAAGGTTGCATGTCTTCTGAAGACTCCAGGAGAGATTCCATTTCCTTGCCAATTCCAGCTTCTAGAAGCCACCGCATTCTGTGGTTCATGGCCCCATTCCTCTGTCTTCAAACTAGCTGGTTGAGTCTTTCTCGTGATGGCATTTCTCTTGTTCTGACTCTTCTGCTTTGCTCATCTTCATTTAAGGGCCTTTGTGATTACTTTGGGTTCACCTAGACAACCCAGGGTAATCTTCCCATCTCAAGCTTAGCTGGTTAAAAAATTTGTTTCATCGGCAACCTTGATTTGCTTAATAGAATATATTCACAAGTTCTGGGGAATAGGACATGGGCATCTTTGGGTACCATTATTGTGCTTACCCCATGCACTAAAATAGTTTTTAATGTAAGTTTGGAATAGAAATCATGCAAATGTAAATATCATATGTGTATATGCTCAAATTCATACTCTGTTTAAGAATACCATTGGCCAGCTAATTCAAAAAATAGTCACCATTTATAAATGGGTGTTTTTGATTTTTTCTTGTTAATTCTTTTGAGTTCTAGGTAGATTCTTATTATCAGACCTTTGTCGGCGGTGTAGAGAGCAAATATTTTCTCCCATTCTGTAGCTTGTCTGTTTGCTCTAGTGATAGTTTCTTTGGCTATGCAGAAGCTTTTTAATTTGATCAGATCCCATTTGTTTATTTTTGTTGCTGCATTGATTGCTTTGGGGGTCTTCTTCAAGAATTCTTTGCCTAGACTGATGTCTGAAAAGGGTCTTCCCAACATCCTCTTCTAGGATTCTTAAGGTTTCCTCAAAGGCACATCTTTTATCAAGAGAGATTACTTTCTCAGAGAAGGCCAAGGGTAGTTATAGTTGCTCTCACCTGCTGCCATATCCAAGCAAGTAACCAAAGTTTATTGAAGTAGTTTATTGAAGTAGTAACCAAAGTTTATTGACGGTAGTCTCTCTAAATCTGCAGGATATTGGTTGCAGGACCCCCCATGCATACCAAATCTTTGGATGTTCAAGTCCCTGATATAAAATGCCATAGCACCTGCATATAACCTATGCGTGTTCTCCTGTGAGCTTTAAATCATCTCTCCATTACTTATAATACCTAATACAATGTAAATGCTGTGTAAATAATTGTTATACAATATTGTCTTTATTTGTATTATTTTTTATTATTGTTTTTCCTAGATGTTTTCCATCCATGGTTAATTGAATCCACAGATGCAGAATCCACAGATAAGGAGGGCTGACTGTGTAGGAATATGAGTTTCTATTTTCTGCATCTTCCTCTAGCTGCCCTGGGTTTCTCACTGTGGAACCCAACCTAACTTTCCCTCTTAAACCCCTTCAAAATGCTTCTACTTTCTTCTGAGTTCATTTATAAGGTCATTTAGCATGGCCTCTCAGCATTTTTAGAACTGAAAAGTTTCTCAATTATCTTTTAGGTTAACCCATGTTTGTCTTCCCTCTGAAGGAAATGTATATTTTGTAATAGATGGCCTAGAGATGTCATTGCTTTATGGTAGGACTTTGAGACATTTTTCCCCAGGGTAGGCAAAAGATGTCATTCATTTATGGCCCATAAATTACAACATAGGTCACTTCCTCCTTTATCTCTGCTTGAGACTACATACCATGGAACAAGTAGAGATGATTGGTCAAGTCGTGTATCTTCTCCAAATCTCATTTCCTGTTCTGCCTAATTCACAGAGTTATTGTGAGCTTATAATATAATATGTACAAAACACTTTCAAACCCCCAAAATGCTAGTCTTGCTTCCTTTCTTACTCTATATTCTATTCCTAGGTGATGTCATCAACCTTCATAAGAAGATTATTCCAAAATCCATATCTCCATTCATAATGTCTCCTGAGTTTCAGACACAGGACTGTCCTTGCCTCCTGGACTTCTCTTAGATGTCCCAGGAGCCCTGAACATGGAATGAAAAATGTCACCTGTGTAGAGTTCTGAAGGATGAAGGTCCTCAGAGAATATTTCTTGGCCGATTCATTTACTGAGTCTTTTCTTCCATGACTCGTTAGGTGTGTAGTGTCCTGGAGAGCTTAGAGCAAGAATACCGAAGAGATGAGGACTGGTGTGGTGGACGAGATAAACTGGGGCCTGCAGCAGAGATCGACCACGTCATTCCACTCATCAGCAAACATTTGGAACAAAAGGAGGCCTTCCTTAAGGTCAGCGCACATCGTCATACAGAGGCTCAGTCTCTGGCCTTGTTCTTTCATCTACCTTCTCTCTCTCTCTCTCTGTCTCATACACACACACACACACACACATACACTGCTTCATATGGGCTTCCCATCCCCCTGGATTTTTTAACCTCTTATCTAAAAAGGGGGGAGGTGGTAGAGAAAATGTTGACTGGTTAATTTGAATGGTTTAAAGGTTACACTTCATGCACTTATTTCTCTCTTAGCATCTATAATAACTAGGCAATTAGTAAACACGTTACTACTGCTACCATGTTGGAATATCCTGATAGCTCATGGATGTTGTTAATTGAGAAAAATACATGCTTTCACTCAGTTATGTTCAGTTTATAGTTATTTTTGATTGAAAGATATAAGCCTAGCTATAAAACACTATTAAAAGAAATCTTTTATAATGGATGATGCAAAATTTAGGGCAAGAATTAAAAAATAAATTGATACTCTGTTTATTTATCAATCTGACAATTATCAATTACCAATAAGTGTAACACTGTTTATTCTCTGTATTAAGAGAAGAACACCGTTTTTGGGGTTTGGGGTAGAGCCCTGGCTTCCTGGGGAGGAAACATAGTCCTGTTCCACCCAGACTTTCAGCTGGTGTGGAAGTCCTGGAGGGCCCCCTTCCTCCATCCTTTGATCTTCTCTGCGACAGAGTCCTCTGTGTTCAAGCTTATCTAAAGGCTCCATTGCTATCGAATTCGTTTTTTTTTTTTTATTTCAGCATGTTATGGGGGTACAAATGTTTAGGTTACGTGTGTTGCCTTCACCCCTGGAGTCAGAGCTTCAAGCTCTCGAATTTCTTGCTTTCATGTTCTGTTTCCTCTCAGGTTTCTGAAAGTACAAAAGAGAATTTTTATACCCTAACATGTTGCCATTGATTTTATTCAATTCTGTAATGAACTGCCTTCCTTTTATTAGGGATTTTCTCTTTGACCACCTCTTTGAGTTTATTTTTATTCTGTTTTTAAGCTGGCCTCTCCCTACCCACCTCCCATCTATCTAGTATCTGCATCTGTACTGAGCACAACCCTTAGTAATCAGGTCTTACTAAAAAGATTAAATGGAAATTCTTCTGTACAGGGCTAATGATGATATTAAAAATCTTCCCCATTGCCAAAGTTTAAAATGAAACAATTTAAATAGAGCATATAAAAATTTTAAATAGAGGTATAAAGATATTTCTTCATAAAATTAAAGAAAATATTTCTTTGGAAGAAGGAAAAACCCCTCTGCTCTGATGTTTTCGCTATGCTCCTAAAACCGTAGTGAGAAACTCCTTATCACTGTGGGAATGATATGCCCAACAAATAGAATATCGAGTTCTCCATTTGTGTTTATTAGTTGATCCATCTGAGATTCCCTTAGACCACCATCAGGCTGTCATATTCATGAGCCTCAGTGTGCATGGACTCACCAGAGATCTCAGAAGCCTTTGTTACTAATTTTTATATAACCAGAAAATTATGTAATTTTAGAATGATATTTATATTAATTATATAATATGTGGTAATTATATGATTTTTAATTACACAATTTATAGGATCAGAGGCTAAGTATAATAAGGTTTTAAAATCTAATAATTTTGTCTAGAGATAAACTAGTTCTGAAAACTATGCATTAAAAACTAGTATGCTAACATGTATTACTTCACAACCAGAAAAAAAAACAAACTGCTTTTTAGAGAAGTCCAGAAAATATGTGGCTTTGAGAGAAACTAGAAAGACTCTGCCAATAGTCCTGGCTTCTAGATCTGAGTTACTCCCCGACTCCTGCGCCTCCTGGGCCTCAGTCTTGTCCATTGGCACAAGGAGAATGAGACCTACCCTCTACCACCTGGTAAAACAGGGGCTGGTGTAACAGCTCTTAGTCCTTTATGCAGATCAGTATTTCCCAGCAATAGGATGCTTGTTAGTGTTATTTATATAAGGGAGACTTGATGGACAAATAAGTTTGAAAAATGATGGTAATTCCCATTTAGATTTGGAATGTATAGTTAATAGATATGTTTACCTGATTTACATGTTCAAGCCTAAATCACACTAATGTTACAGTGGGTTTGTGTTCCCTGGGCTTACGCCAGTGGTCCTACAAGAGGCATTCTGGCAGTGGCAGAAGAAAACCAGCCTGAGCGTGAACATTAATAATATACCTCAACATATGAGTAGTGGAGGGGTGGCGGATGTCTGATTTTTTTCTATGATGGAAAGGGGAAGGAGGCATAGGGAGTAGTTCTTCACTTGACAAAAGGACGGCTCAGAAGGATGAGCCTCCTGAATCAGAGGTCATGTCCATGACCTCCAGAGCTCTTCTCCTCCCGGATTCCTCCAGAATTCTCTTCACCACCCAGTCCTGAAGCCTCCTACAAAGTGGAAGGAGGGCACCCCTTCTCCAGTGTCTTGGATTCCGTACACCTGCCGAGGCTAGGGACCTCACACCTTTGTCTCTCTCAGGCCTGCACCCTCGCACGGCGGAATGCTGAGGTGTTTCTCAAGTACATCCACAGGAACAACGTCAGCATGCCCAGTGTCGCCAGCCATACTCGGGGTCCTGAGCAACAAGTGAAAGGTCAGTGAGAACCTGCTGGGCCGCAGGACACTCCAGCAACATGGACTGAAGGCCTGCCCCTCCATATGGTGCACCACATACCTAGTCTCCATGCAAGCTCAACTCCCCTGATGATTCTCCTTACAGAAGAAAACGTATGATGTGGGTGGCGTGGGCAGTAGTGATTCATGGTCAGTTTTTTAACATGCATCAAGATATGGAAGGGAAAAACAAGGGTGAAATTTTCCCAAGCTTTTTGATTTATCTTAGAGTCTCGGGCAACACTGCCTAATGGAATTTTCTGAAATAATGGAAATTGCCTATATTTATAGTATAGTAGCCACTAATTATATGTGGCTATTGAGCACTTGAAATGTGGCTACAGCAACTGAGGAACTGAATTTTTACTTTTATTGGATATTAATTAATTTAAATGTAAATAGCCCAATATGGCCCATGGCTAACATACCGAAGAGTGCAAAACTATGGTATCTTATAGCTTGGGAATCATAAAACCAAATTCTAACCCTGTATTTGCCACTAATTTCTTAAGCCTTTTAAAACTTTAATTTTCTTGTTTAAAAATGAGGGGAATGTCTAGTCTCTTGCTACTCAAAATGTGGTCCCCAGACAAGCAGCATTGACATCACTTGGGAGCTTGTCAGGAACACAGAATCTCAGGCTGCACCCAAACCTACCAAATCAGAACCTGCATTTTGGCAAGAACTCCCATCCCACCAACCATGTGATTTGTGTGCACGTAAAATTTAGATAAGTACTACTCTAGATAATCTCTAATATCTCTCTGAATTCTATAAAGTCTATGATAGTATGAAAAATATATAACCCTTAAAAGTTGCTTATTATCTGACCACATTAAGCTTAAATTATCTGTAGAATTACTCTGACCATGCAGAAATTAGCCTTTGAGTAGGCTAAGAGTTTAACAAATGTCATCTTACCAAGGCAGAGAGATACAGTCCTGGTGCCTGAGGCTAGGGAGGGAACCTAAGCTGACTTGCAGTGAAGGTTGAGACAGCCTTGGAGATGCCATGGGGTTGCATGGGTGGGGACATGGTCTGCTTTAGGAAGGGCTTCCTCCCTGCTCAGAGAACCAGAGAGTTGGAAAGGACAGAGGCCACTGCAAAGAATGAAACCTAGGAATCAAAGTTCCTACAGAAAGGAGGGAGCAGGGTTCCTTTTCCAGATGTGCCATTCAATTTGCAGTTGAGAGACCCATGGGCGGCTGGCATTATGTCACCTTCTCCTTCCAGCACATTTCAAAGCACATTTCAACTTCCAAATGCAGGTGGGACCTTAGGTGAGGCCAGCTGCCTGCTAAAAGACCACACACCCTACCTACACCTCTGTCTGCTGAAGGGTGACAGGCACCCAGAGAGAGCAGGAGATACCTACATCTTGGGGACAAGGCCAGGTTGCTGCCCATATGAAAGCTTTCAAGAAGGCAGGAAAGGAATCCTTAAAGTCTTTAGGATTTTTGCCTGATCTGGGTTGGTTCTCTCAGCTACACCATAGAAGGAGCTGCAATGAGCAAAACTCTAAGAAGCATAAAGATTAAAGAAAACAGGGTCTCATTCCATCCTTGCCTGGTTGAAGCTTCCACCTGAGCAGGGACCTACAATCCCTTATATATCAGTTTCCTTTTCACTGCTGCCTAGAGTCAAAGCTGGTGCCACATATTTTTGGCTTTTGTTATGGGAGCAACTACTCCTGCATAACAACCAAAAATTCAATGGTGTTCACCTGGGAGCATTTATTGTTTAAGTGGCTGTGCATTGGCTGGGATGAGCTATCTCAGCTGTGCGTCTAGCTGGCTCGGTTCCTGCATGGCAGGTAAGGTTCTTGTCTGCTCTGTGTGTATCCATCCTGGGCCGTGTGTTGAAGGGGCAGCAGTTATCCAGGAGATGTTCCTATAGTGGTTATGGCAGAGGTATAGGGGACAAGGTCAAGCCCATAAGCACATTCCAAGCCCCTCCTTGGTCGTATCTATTAACAACCTATTTGCCAAAGCAAGTCATGTGGCCAAGCTAGAGGTCAGTGAAGGTGTGAGATAGTATACGTTACCTCTTTGGGAAGGAACTAAAAAGTTACATGACAAAGGCATACATATTGGGAAGGACGATGACTGGGACCCATACAAACTGTCAGTCTAAGGCAAGAGAGATTCTATTCTTAGAGAGCCACACGTCTGGTGGGGGTTGGGGAGAAGGGGTATGAAAAATACATAAAATCAACAAAAACTTCCAAGTGCAGGCACTATGCTTTGGGTTGTGCCATCTTTGTAAAACACAGTAACTTGAGTTTATAGTCTCAGTAACGTGGGAGACCAGGATGACTAAGAACTCAGGCTCTGAAGTCAGGCCTGGCCTAAATCTGAGCTCTACCCCTTCCTGTCTGAATGACCCTAAGCAAGTTACTTTCCCTAAGTGTTCTCTAAACTTCACTTTCCTTGTCTGTAAAATGGTACATACATCATGGGGTATTGTAAAACTGTATGCCTGCCACACAGTGAGTGCTTAAGAAATGTCAATTATTCATATCATTATTGTGTATTTGTTAATATCTAATATAGTTGGCAGGAAGCAAGAGGAAGACATAACAAAATAAATTTGAATGCTTCCAGCATAGCGCCTACTATTTAAAACACTTAAGAATCTATCCATGTAGCCAGCTGCTCCTGGAACAGCAGAAGCAGTAGGAAGGGAAATCACATGGACTGAATACTTCCCATGGCCCACCTGTGGTGCTCTATGCCTTACACATATCCTCTTGTTTAACATCATTAGAAGTAATTTGAGAGCAACTTTAAGCTTTTCTTCTGATCAAATCCAAAGCCTATGGAAGTCTGGGCCTAGAGACAACATGTAGACATAATTCCAGCACAGCTTCCCTGTGCCCACTGTTTAGAAACATTAAAATTGAGGCTATGCTGTTAAAGTGCTTCGTGCACAACCTCTTGTGCAGGGCTGAGAACGGGGCTCATGATGTGGGCTATCCAGACAGTGACACCAGCCCTCATTGCACGTTCATCTCCTACCCTCTTCTAGCAAGTCCTCAAGAATGACTGAGACACCTGTCAAAGACCATCCATGCTCACTAGACTAACAGTTGAGTTAGTACTGTTTTAGGGAATGACACTTCCCAGGGTCTCTTACAACCAAGGACTAATTTTGGTGTGAAGAGGATCAGGGTCATTTGTAAGTGACCGGTGCCACATTCTGCCCCCTTAATTTATGGAACCCTCATCGACGGGCTCTCCCCTAGTCTCCCTGACCTTGCTCCCTTCTGGGAAATTTTCTCTATACCCAGCATTTGCTCCCTTTCTTCTGATGCTGGGCAAGTGCCACAGGGAGGCTTAAAGTCACGGTCACCTGGCACCTGGGCCATGGGGCTGAGGTGGTTGGTTGGGTATGCACAGAGCCTCCCTGTGACCAGCACCCCTCTCCTCTGCCCACAGCCATCTTGAGTGAGCTCCTACAAAGGGAGAATCGTGTCCTGCACTTCTGGACCTTGAAGAAGCGGCGGTTAGACCAATGCCAGCAATATGTGGTGTTTGAGCGCAGCGCTAAACAGGTATGTCCAGAGCTTTCCCTGGCTTTGTCTCAGGTCTGGGAAGTATACAGAGGCCCAGATGACCATGGCTCCAGACAATCCAGAAGAAGGTCACAGCAGCAAGCAGATTGGAGGTGGGAGATGGGGATGAAGAGAGGAAAAAGAACAAGTTGAAGCCTGTCAGTAACTCAGCATTTACCAGGCACTCTATTATGAGTTTGGTACCAGGAGCTATGAGGAGATGCTAGGTCCTTCCCTGTGCCCCTAACGCACAAATGATAGTGGCTCTGGCCTAGAACATCCCCAGTCTACTGGAGGAGACTCTCTTTGCTAGTGGGATGTTCATAGTCAGGGGAGGGCTCATTCGTAAAAACAACCTCAGCTACATACCAATGGAATCATGCCAGCATTTCCATAAACCTTCATTATAGTACGGCATGTTTCCCCACTGACTGCTGCCTTTTGGGGGACTTGGTGGGTTGTTTCCTCCCATAGGCGCTGGACTGGATCCAAGAAACAGGTGAATTTTACCTCTCAACACATACCTCCACTGGAGAGACCACAGAGGAGACTCAGGAACTGCTGAAAGAATATGGGGAATTCAGGGTGCCTGCCAAGGTAGGAAGCATCCCGAACCCCTCCCCAGATCCACCCAGCATTCCCCATCCTAGCCAATTTCACATGACAGAAGCAAGAGCAGCCCCTGTAAGCAGAAATGCTTGGCCTAGTGGCAAGGGCGAGAGCATGTTTAGTATTGCCTTCTTAGGAACCTGAATACCCAAAGAATTGCAGTTGCTAGGCAGAGCAGCTGTATGCAGGAAGTCAACTGCCATACACTGTGCTTCCAAATCCTCATCTTCATGCTCCAACTTCTGGAATCTGCTGTATTCTTTCAGACCAAATAAGGAAGAGGGGTATATTCATGTTAAAATGTGCATGCATGTGTGAACACCTGCACATATCCACATATTCTTAAAATTTGGTTGGCTTCAGAAGTCCACCGTATGGGAAAGGCCAATGACTATCTGTGGGTTCACAAAACAGGTGAGCGTCTTATTTCCTAAGCTATTTGCATCTGGCCTCAGACCTGCTAATGAGCCAAGCTGGGTCTCTGGGGAGCAAAATAGGCACAGGTGCACATATCCCTGACACCCCCATTCACACTGAGGATGCAGAGAATGCTATAATAGGAGGAAATTTGTTTTTTTACCTGTTTTCACAGCCAGGGTTTGACCCAAGGACTCTTGTGTTTGGATGAAAATCTTATCTGTCTCAGCTCCTTCTGCGTAGCATGCTCGTCCCACACCCTGGGCTCCTCGCCATGTAGAAGCCTTTCTTGGCATCACTGCTGCCCATGGCAGATGCTCTTCCCAGGTTCATGCTACTTTTGTGGGAACCAAGAGGGGAACATATTAATGCCCCATCCTATCCAGAGATCCCTCTGACACTACAGCGAATGTTCCTCTAGTTTAGTGTGACAAAATTAGTCTCTTTGCCCCATTCCTGAGCTGGTATTTCAGAAGCGTCTATCTACTTTGTGAGTGCTATGCTATGAACCGTCAAAATTGGGGAGCTTTCCCCTGCATCTGCATCCTTGTGAGCTTTGGGCCTTTTCGTACAATGTGAAAAGCCGGGATACTCACTTCAATATCAGCTAGAGCAAACAGCACAAAGAAGGCAGCAGATGCACTGACCCCTTTTAAAATCTAAATGAAAATGGCTTTTGAATTAACCAGTTTGGGTCTATCTGTCCCTCTCCAAACAGTGTCAGTAATGAACCACTCATAGGCTGAATAAGTATGAGATCTATTGGTGGTTCCTATCTACACAGGGTGGATTGCAGCAGATGCCTAGAACTTCTTGGGATCAGCATTTGTCCATAACCAAAGCAGAAATGTGAAGAATTATTCAGTCAATTTAATTCAGCCTTTCTTTTTTTTTTTTTTTTTTTAGAACGCCTTTCTTTTTGTGCAGACTTACTAAACAGATTTTTAAAGCATTTTTTATTGTCAGTTTATTTCAAAATTATCTATTTTTTTTTTTACAAAATAAATGAGAATACTGTT